>JAIMZG010000313.1:0-34521 GCA_020466075.1 Colletotrichum coccodes | reverse complement strand
GAACCATGTTCAACCGCGCGGACCTCGCACCCTCGCTATTACAGCCACCCTGGACTTAATTGTTGCCGAAACCATTTCGTCCTCAATGATCAAAAGACATGAAGAATGCCGTCGAACCCGACACAACCGTCCTGCCGTAGTAGTCATTAGCTGAGAATAGTCTCCATCGGTCCCTCTGATGGCGCCATGCCCACCATGTCTGCCGGATGGAGACCCCTTGCCCCAGCCAGCCTCGTTTCTCGTGGCCTGCCCGACCCGTCACGGTGCTTCGCAGTTAGTCATAGTAATAGTCCCCTCCGAGGTCACACGCCCATCGAATGCCCATAGCTCAACAACTGCTCAGCCGGCATCCCTACGTTCCCTGTAAAAAGACAAACGTGCCTGGCCTAGTTTCCCGACAGGCTGCTCGCGTACCTGGTGTGTGTCTCGCCAGTGTTTGCCAATGTCTAAGGCAGCGGCAACTCCTTTTCAGCCCCATACAACGCAGCGCAGCTTGTTCCTGACGCGGCCAATGGAACCCAGCCCAGGTGTGTCGTCCCACCACCAAGCGACAACACACACACAAACCGACCACTCTCCCCGGTGTCCCTTCCAACCACTCACAACCCGCCAAACTTACCCCAGGTTTCCCCCTCAAAATCAAAAAGCCCAGCCCAACCCCTTTCCTCCCATGCCCAAACTCGAATAGGAAAGCATCTCACCCAAGGGTCAAAAGGTACACACGCGGTTCGCCTGAGATCACTATTCGCCGCCGGATCTTCACAAACACCCAACCCATGTGTGATCACGCATCACGAGCGGCTCAGCTTCACACCCTCCTTTTCTAGCAAAGGAGGCAAGGGGTCGGACAAAGGAATAAGGGGAGGGTTACCGTCACCAGAAACCTTTACCCCGGAAAATCATACCCCAGCTCAGCCGTCCAGACTCGAAACTGAAAACCCCCCGGTCAACTCAAGCCCCTGTAGTGTACCACGACAGCCCCGATAACTTGTTAACCCCCTTTTTCCCCTGTCGTTGATGCTTGGGGAGTCTAGATCACCGCGGCCGACATAGTATTTGGGTCTTGCCGCAAACCCCACGGAACATCCCTTTCCCCCTTTCTTTTCTACTTTTGATTGTTCCCGGCCGTCTCTCCCATGCTCCTCACCGCCATAAACAAATAACAATAGTGCAAAGAATTCATGCAAACGACGGAAACTTCCTCCTCCCCTTCATATCCCCCGGAGCTTGAGGTCCGGTATCAGGCACAGCTTCCGTGGAATCAGTAAGTTGAAACTCACCATGTCCAAGCACCGGGGAAGCACGGCATAGAACCCAAAGAAGATACCGTCCGATAAGGGAGGCATTAGAGGGGGGCAAAGAAAACCAGTTTCCCCAATTCCGAGTGAGGCACGGCATGCAATTCTTCATTCGATGGAAACATTCGTACTGCTCGAGCTCTAGCTCCCGAGTAGATGCCCATCTATCCCAATGCGGGACACGCAAAGGGAAACAAAAACATGATCAGACAACACTCGTCCCTCTCTCGCAGGAGAGGACCCTTTCACATGATGGGCCAAATGGGCCAGATCGCCGCCACCCTGCTGAACCCTTCAAGGAAAACCACACGCCCTCTGCCGTTCCGGCAGTATGTACTGTTACTCCATTTCCCCGAGGGGGCAGCGAAGTGTATGTACCGCTGCCCCCTTTGTCGATTTACTCTGGGATAAGGTATCCAGGAGTTGACAAGCCGCTTTGCGTCGACCTCCGGGCCAAATGGCCAAATGAAACCAACGCCGTGTAGAAATGTGGAATGCGCCACGCTTGAAAGAACCTCGTGCCCGCCGCTACTTCCAAACGCCACTTGCGAGTCGGCTTGACCCAGCTCAATCAGTACTGGGGAGGACGTTGCTTGCGCATGTTCAGGGAGTCTGGTAGCACATTGTACTTGTGGCTCAGCTTCTTGCCCTGCTTCGTGAAACGCTGCAGACACTCTTCGCAGTACCATTTCGCTGTGTCAACAGTTAGCCTCTATTCTTCAAGACATGATGGCATCATACTTACAGCTCCCCTTGGGGGCCACCTTGAGTCCCACGCAATTGAGGTGGAACCATTCCCGCTCGCAGTTGTTTGCATCGCAAGCTACCATCTCGCCGTAGCTTACGCTTGTGCAGTAGCAATACGTAGGCTCATCTTCTGTGTAGTCATAGCTGCGTTTGCTTGCCTGGATTTCCGCGTCTTCGATATCTTCACTGTCCTCGGGCTGGTCTGCCGTCTTAATGGCCTTGCTAGTGGTGACTGCATTGCCCTTCTTCCGCTTGCTTGTGCTGCTACCATCTGCATTGCGGGCCGACTTCGGTCTTGCTGCCTCCTGGAAGGTAGCCATCGCTGGTGTCGACGGCTTGCTGGCCCGTCCACTCTTCGTCACTGTCGCAGCGGTGATCGTCTGAGACACCGGTGTAGGCTCAACGGGCGGCTCCGGTTCCTCGGGCTTCGGGGTTTCCTTCTTTTGCTTCGCCGCAGGTATGCTTGGTTTGACAATTGTCTCGGTTGGCTCGGGCTCTTTTTTTGTGGGCTCCGGCGCAGGCGGTACGGAGGGCTCCTTAGCAGCCGGCTTTGTCTCGACAACGGGCTTTGGTAACGGTGCCGGCGGTGCGGCCTCGGGCGTCGGCGGTGGTGCGATGCCGTTGGGTTTGACCGACGCAGACGACGGCGGCCGAGACTGCTTTCCACCTTCGACAGCCGTTTGTGTGGTACTCTGCTTGGCCCGCGAGGCAGTGGGAGGCTTAGGAGCAGGAGGCACCGGGGTAACAGTCGGCGCGGGAGATCCTTGTGGTAACACGGGGTCAGGGAAGGTGCTCATAACGGGAGACGAAGCAACCGATGGAGACATGCCAGCGGCCCCATTTTTGCTGTCGATACACAAGTCAGCGGCTGACGGCAAACAATCACAGACGAGCAGCGAAGGAGTACATACCTTTTCTTGGCCTGACCGGTACCGGTCGGAAGGGCCTTTCGCTTCTTCGGGCCGCCTTCTGGCGCCGGGGTCTCTCTGGGGCTTGTGGTCTTCGCCTTGGACGCAGTAGCTCCAAATACGGTGCTCATAGCCCGCTCCGTCGCGTTGTTTCCGTTGGATGTCTTCTCGACCTTGCGTCTCTTTGGTTGCGGTGCCGCGCCGTTCGTGGTGCCATTTGTTGAGATGCCCAAGCCTACGTTGGCGGCGGTCTCGGCCGCCTTGCGCGCTTTCCCACCCCCGTGACCCTTCTTGCCTGTCTCTGGCTTGTTGCGACCTTCGGCGTCGTCAAAGTCGGATTCTTGAGGCACCGTCTTCTGGCTCTTCTTCGCCTGAACAGCCTGCTTCCGTGATTCGCTTCGGGCCGCGGCCTCTTCCGCCAGCTGCTGGGCAGCAGCAGAGATGGCGGCAGCACCTCGCGCCGCGACGCTCGGTGTGTGCCGCTTGGTGGCAGCTCTGTTCTCAGGATATGCCCAGTGCGTGGTGCTCCCCCACTTCGCCTCGTCGCTGAACTCGTTCTCGACATGCGGCCAGACGTCGTCAATCCGGGCGAGCTGTTTCTGCAGAGCGTCATTCGCGGTCGAGATGACATGGTTCTTCTCCTCTAACGACCCGAGCATTTCTTGGATTTTGTAAGCTGTCTGTCGAAACAGCTGTCTCCGGGGGAAATTGCTGGGGTCGTAGATGGACGTCGTGTAGGATCCGTCGGTCGAGGGAGCAGGAGGAGGGGCTGGGCCACCAACTGGGCCTCCGCTGGAGCTGTTCTGCGCACTCATGGGAGCTGACGCAGGCGCGACACTGCTGGACGCATCGTTCGCCGGTCGGGGCTGTGGAGGGGGTGCGTTCATGGCCGCGTCGACGAGCTTGAAGAGCGCATCTTCGGGGGCGAAGATTTTGGCATCGACCTCTTTCAGTAGGGTAAAATGTCGGACGAGCTCTTTCGGGAGAGCCGCAATGGCATCGGAGAAGTACGTTATGGCAGGGTAGATGTCGATGGGCTGGTCGGAGGCAGTGCCGCCAGCGAGAGAGTCCCGCCCGTTCGTCGACCCTCGAAGGCCGGACGAGACGCGCGGGGGGTTGGTACGTGTCTGTCGGACGGGTTGAGACCTCCTACTCGACGGAGTGTCTCCCGATGCTGCTTTGGCCGACTTCATCGCGACTTCAATCGGCGTGTCGCGCGGGAGGTGCGAAGTCTTGAGGAGAGAAAGCGAAGGCCTGGCGCGACGAGGAGAGTGCTGAGTGTGGGTGCGATGGGCGGACGGGTAAAACTGAGAAGGTCTCGTCTTACAAGAAGACGAGGTTTGAACGGTTTAGAAAGATTGCTGAAGAGACCTAGGGCATTCTGATCGTTATAGTAAGGTAGTTTGGGAGGTGCAGAGTGGCAGTCGTGGGAGAGGGGAGTGCGCGAGGAAAATCAAGAGCCAGCGCCTCGGGATCTTCCATCATCCATCCGACGCACTTTTGGGGGACCTACCTGTCTGCCGCGGGCGGAGGAAGGCCGGCTGGGTGACCCCATCCGTTCACTTAGCGAGCGGTTTGGGCCTGAGGCCCAAGTGAGCTCGCCTGAACCTGTGAGGCCCGTCCGCCTTGTTCCTGGCTCATCAGCCACAGTTGCCGGCAAAAGACAACATCGAGCCTCCAGCTCCCTTCCGATTGAACGGAGACAGCCACGCGAACTGTCGTCATTCCTAGTTCTCCGACCATCGCCGCGCCACAAGCCAATAAATGTCCGAGAGCTTTCCGTTGTAGTCGCATTCATTCCAGAATCGTGATTACATCAATTCGTAATGAGCTAGTTTTCACGATTCAGCTTCAACCTGCAAACAAACTTCACTCTGTGGCAGCAATCAAAGTTGATGGATATCGATAAGGTTACAAACACACTCTCGTGGTATCAATCCCGGCCTCCTCCCCCCAAATTAAACAGCCATGAACACACAAGTTCCAGACCGATCTTTCGCGCAAGAAAGTGTCTCAAAAGGAACAAACGCCTGCCCATGAAAACAACCTCGACTGTACCGTTGACCTCGTCAGATTCAAGCAAGCTTCCGCGCCTTGCCGGTCGCTTGTCTCGGACGCTCGTCGGTTTCAATCTGCTTCTTCTGCCTCCACTGCCACTCCAAGAGCACTGGCAAAAAGTGTTGCAGGTCGAAGTCGGGCCAGAGGCACTTCAGGAAGAAAATATGAGTGTCCTGGTGGCACTGCCACAGCATGAAGTCGCTGAGTCTCTCCACGCCACTAGTCCTGACGAAGATGTCCAGCGGCGGGTTTCCGGCGGTGTACATGTGGTTGTTTAGCGTCTCGGCAGTGATGGTCTCTGGGTTCTTTAGACGGTGTCCGCTTGATGAACCGGGACGATGGTTTGGCGGTGATGGCGAATCAGGTGGAAGAGTAGTCGACGACGATGCACCATCATCACCATCCGATCGCGAAGAGGGAGCGGGCGACGTGTCGCGAATGGTGGGCAGAGGTTCCCGACGATCCAACTGCTTCGACATGATCTTTTGCGAGATGCGAGCAGCGGGAAAGGGGGTGAACTTGGGGCCTGGGGGCATCATATACTCCTGCACGGTGGATCGCATGGCAGTCGTCATCTCTTCTCTCGCAGTATACGGGAAGCAGATATTCAGCACGTTGCTACTTCAGTCAGTCCGAGTCCCCAAAAGACCGTATGCGCCTGGCTTACCGCTTGTTGTACTTGGTCATCTCGACCGCCCGGTCGACGACCTCCAGCACATCCTTGCGGATCAGATCTCTCTGACCGAGCACACGAACCGCCGCGCCGTATCGATCCAGGATATCTCCGTGTTTCGTCAACTGCTCGAGCTTCACCTTGGCCAGCTGCATAAGCCCATCGACCTCGTATTGCGGGCGGTTGAAGTTTTCTATACTGAAGGCGTACACGGTTACGACTTTTACGCCGCATTTGTAGCAGATCTCGAGAACCTGGACTCCACAGGTTAACAAACGCGTCCATCAAGAGCAGCTTGCGGAAATGCGCACCCTTGCCAGGGCCTCGAAGCCGTGGTGGTGGCCCTCTATCGTCTCCATCTTCTTGCCGCGGGCATACCGCCTGTTGCCGTCCATCTCGAATGCGACATGTTGAGGGACTGGGCCCTGCTTCAGGGCGCCGATGAGAAGCTCACGAAGCTGGTTGATTGCCCACTCGGCCGGCGGGGAGCTGAAGAGCCATCGGGTGATGTGGTTGATGAATATTTCTGACATGCTGTTCTTCCAGTGTTTTTGGCGCGACGTTTTACGGAAGTAAAAGTGTGAAGGATGCAGCACTGCGGGTTGAGAATAAGTGTTCCAAGGTAAATTCTTAATTTGAAGCAGAGGTCAGGAAAATGCCTAGCGGAATTACAAAAGAGAACAGGAAACAAGTAGTGTTACTATGTGATGGCGCGTCAGCTCTGTCGGCAAGTAGGAGAAGTACCCGCCTTGATCTCAGCATTCGGGCCAGCAGAAGCTTGGGAGTAACGGCAATAGCGGCGCCGGCGACGGCGGCGTGTGCCCAGAGCTCTGCGCCTCACAGAAATACGTCGTGACAGGGTTACGCAAGGGAAGCAAGGGTGGGATGCTGCCGAGCAAATCGTTGAGCGAATGGGGATCTGGGGATCAGGCGGGTGGGAAAGCCACACTCAGCCCTCCAGCCTCGTCATTGCATGGGAAAGTCTGAATCGGTGGGGTGGTCGCGACTGAGTGTGCTTGGTACGACGCTGTTGTGGCGCCGACGTCAGGCCTTGAGGCTGGGGCCATTCCCCAGTGCCCACCTGGCAAAGCGGCACACCACTTGGAGGGGTGCACAAGTACATACCTGTGCCGACTGCATCGAGCTTCGAGTGGATTCGATTCGGCGACGGCCGAAGAAACCACCTGGCATCAATGATCCTCCGACCGCGCCTCGTCTTTCCAGCTCTACCTACGCCGCCAACTTGCGCAAACCCAACAGAATACGGATTATCCAAGACTCGAAGTGCTTGCAGAAGAAAAGCCCCGTAGCAAGGGGCATCCCAATTGAGCAAACGAGGTTCCTCGACCCAAGTGGTCGGTCGTCATTCTTGCCCCTCCACCGATCGAGTGCCTCTTAGAAGACGGACACCGAACTACGATGCGATAGCACCTCCCATCACGAAAATGTCCTTTACGAATGCGCCGGTGACGCGCACTCTCGTTCTTGGCTTGGTCACGAGCTCCATTGCTGCTAGCTTGCTCGACGTCAAGCACTACTTTTACATCGTCGTTGACACCCATCTCTGGAGGTACCATCAATTCTGGCGCCTGCTGGCGTACCAGCTATGTTGCACCAATTCGAGCGAGGTGCTCTTCGCCTCAATGACCCTTTATCATCTAAGGGTCATTGAGCAGATGTGGGGTTCGAGGAAATACGCCGTGAGTTGCCACGGAATCAATGCATTGGTTTGAGTGATGCTGACGGCGCCCCAGTCATTCGTTGCTGTATCCGCCCTTTTCACCGCAATCATACCTCCCGTTTTCCTCTCCCTCGTGCCCCGGCCTCTGACTGCGGGTCTGTTCAACTACATGCCGGCCGGGCCAACCCCGATCATCTTTGCGATACTCGCGCAGTATCACGCCGTGATCCCGCATATATACCAATACCGCGTCGCGATGTCCTCGGCACCGCCGACGAACGACCAGTTTGTCGGCCTCACCTTCTCGGACAAGTCGTACCGCTACGCCCTCGCTTTGCAGCTGGCCCTCTTCCAATGGCCAGGCTCGTTGCTTGGGGCCGCAGTTGGCTGGGTTGTGGGATACTCGTGGAGGAACGATTTGATGCCGGGAGCAGTGACCAAATGGCGCCTTCCCGGGTGGATGGTTGGTGTCAGGACGCAGAGGCGACGGAGCGAGTTTGAAGGCCTTCGAAGGCGGCTAGAAGGCGAGGGCTCAACTGCCACCGCATCAGGCGCGCAGGGTCAGGTCCACGGAGACGCAGGACGAAGAAGACCGGCTGGCCAGGACAGGCGTGAGGACTGAGGTACTATACAGTGTGCAGTTTCAAAGACACAAAACAATTGTTCGCGGTCTGGATGCTGAGCCAAGATCATAAGATCAACCCAACCTGCAAGCTAGGCGACTCATGGGTCTGAAGTCATGGAGCCTCGCTGGACGTTGGAATCGAGTCATAAACGTTCAAGGAGTCCCTCCGCCTTGAGTGAAGGCTGAATAGCATAAGCAACGGTCTCCTGGCGCGTTGCTGCATTGCGATGCTGAAGGCGGTTGGCGTGTTCGATCTGTTGACTTATGCAGAGGACCTTGCCCACATGATAACCCGATGAACCGTTCGCACGTCAAGCTGGCCCTGGAGATGCCGATGGCCCTTCTTGGGATGATTGATGATGAGTTGCCCAAAGGAGGTTCGGGTAGTCTATCAAAAGTGGTCTAGCTCGGCATGATCCCGGCCCAAGATCCTAGCAATCAGGAACCCGAAATTACGGTGTATCTTCTCTCAGATTGCATAGGCTATCCTCATGCGGATGCAGCGACAGTCGTCCAACAATATACCCCAATGTCTGAAGAGTTTCCCGCAGTCAGATCACTAGAGGTAAAGAGTCGGTCTTCAGCATCCGTCAGGACGAAGGATGCACAACGCGCTTGGGTGTTCTAGAAGAGCACGACTGGATGAGGCGGACGCAGTAGCCGGGGAGTCCATCCTCAAACTAAAAATACGGTCCGCTGACTCTCTTAGCGCAGAGAGTACGTACCGTCGAGCAACGGGGCCGTCTGCCAATAGCGTAGCCGCAGCGACGCAGGGAAACGTGCAAGGGTCGAACCCAGACAAGCTTAGCGCAAGAGCCCCCGGAAGTGCGAGCTGCGAAGCATCGCCAATTGTGAACGGCCTGTAAGGGGGGCGGGGGAGACGCTTGTGCTTGTGCCGCCGTAGTGTCAAATATGTCTGCCAGACTGCCACCCGCTGCGACAGGTCAATCAACTCAATTTTTGGGACGGCAAACTTACAGCACCTAGCAGTCGTTTTTTGCACCCGCCGGTCCACCCATGAGGAAAAGGATGTGCCTCTCTGCCTCAACGGGGGAACACACTCTTTTTCTCATTCTCGCAACATTTCCCCTCGATTGCACGTTGCCAAGAGGTTGGTGTTGAGTCCGTCCGACGACGTCCCGCCCCCCCCATCCCCACGGCGATAGCAACTTCGATCCCGCAACGGCGAAACCCCCTTGCTTCCCACACCAAGGGGCTCTGGCACAATTCCCACGCGCCAGCCACCGGCCACCTCTTGTCCCTCCTGCGCAGTGTTGTGCGATTGTTCAACATACGTCCCCTTCGAAACCTCTGTGCGAATAGTCGTAACATCTCCGTAACCCCCCGATGTACATGCTCCCTACGGCCGCGACGACGCCCTAAACTACCTACGATTCTACGATTTCCCTGTAATATAATGATTTGACGAGCACCGTCCCTTGCTACCGAACCGATCCAAGACCATGAACGGGTACTCCCCGGGGAGGCCCTCGCCGACCCGGGCCGCTGGACCTGGAAGGAGGTCCCTGGGCGGTGATGGCCTCAGGAGAGATATCATGAACAACTTCGAAAAGGTGCCACTACGTGTTGATCCAGTTAGTTGCCTCTGTTGGTCCAGTCGGTGTCGCGTAGGCGTATCTAACGACTTGTAGACGAGCACGAAATTGCCGCCGAGCTCCGCGCTGGTCGACCTCAAGGACCCGATCCAAGTACATCTGTTGACTGAGACGGCGTTGACGGACAGTAAACAATATCGAATACTGTCCCAGGAAGAGGTGGATGGCCTCAAGAAGCAGAATCAGTCTTTGACTCTGCGGGTTGAACAGACGCGCGCGAACCTCGCCATCCAGACAAAGTATCGAGATGCTGCAGTTTCCATGGCCAAGCTCTACTCGCAGCCCGAGGCTGGCAAAAGGAAGAGCTTGATGGGCAGCAACCGCAACAGCATGGGAGAGTCCCTGCGTGAGGCCGAGATGGAGCGGCAGGCTAGCGAAAAACGAGTCGAAGAGCTGTCGAACGAGCTGCGGAGCCTCGAGCAGCGTCTGGTAGAATCGCAAAGGGGTCTGCTCGAGCATACGGCCGGTATCCTCCAGCTAACGCACAAGGCCTCCAAGAAACCCGTGAACCAGTTGCCCGTGCAGCTCATGAATGGAATACCGGGAAGCCCGGAGAGCCTGTACACCTACTCGAACGGCCGCAATAGCTTGGACCCGGTGGGGAACGACTCATTCGGCGAGGATGGTATGTACCAGAACCTCGACAACGAACCCCCGTCTCGCGGACAACCAAAAGTCAGCCCGCTCAATATTCCCTCCAAGGCACCAAGTCGAGAGCAGGACACCCAGCTACGCGAGGAAGCCGAAAAGCTAAGGGAGGAAAATGCCAGACTACAGGCGCAAGCCGACGCGTTGACCAGTCTGCGAGAGGAGAACGCCCAGCTCCAAGCGCAAGCCGATTCCTTGAGCGGCGAGATCGATTCCCTCAAGAGAGAGAACGCACAGCGCTTACAGTCCGTTTTTGATACGGAGCGGAAACTTACAACATTCAATAACTCTTTACGAGAGGTAATCATAAACTTTAATCCTACCAAGAACGGAGGCTTCCGCGAGCCTCCCTCGGTACCAGCGGAGGGGTCAGCCGAGCCTGGCGCAACCCTAAGAAATCAATTCGAATATCTGGAGACGGGCCTGTCGGCGCTGCGTCAGGAGCAAGGACTTCAAGGCCAGTCCGCTGGCAGCCTCCAAGAAGCAGAGGCGGCCGCGGCCACAGCGTCCATCGCCCTTTCGCGGGCGGACAGTCGCATCGAGGGCCTGAACCAACAACTGCGCGATATTCTCGTCGCTGTCGATCCGAACTACCCCGCGGTTCCTGATTCTGGTCTGGACGGGCAGTTCGACTGGCTTCAACGTGCTCTCTCTGTTGTGGAGAAAGAGATGAGGAAGACGGCCAACAAGTCGGCAATCAAGAAACAGGACGACGAGCAGGTCGAGACTGTGCTGATGGGCTTGTGGGAGATCATCCAGACGGGCTTTGCGACCATCCAAAAGCAGAAGGCAGACCGTCGTCGTACGCGGTTGGAGCAGGGTGTGTCTGAGAACGATGATGACATGTCGGGCGACGAGGCTGTCGACACCGCAGAGCCGTACTCGTTGCCCGCTTTCTCAACCAAGGTACAGTGGCTTTACAGCCAGGCTACTAGTCTGAAAGAGCAGAAGTCGGTCCTCAAGCGCCAGATCAAGCAGCAACGCGAGCTGAACAACAAGTCGGACTCGCAGAAGGACGAAGAGCTGAGGGCGAAGCAGGACCAGCTCGATCAGCTTCGGGCAGCCCAAATGCGGGCCGAGGAAGAGAAGGCTCTCGAGTTGACGCTCAAGCAGGATCAGCTGGATCAGCTTAGATCGCTGCTCGAACGGTCTGAGGAAGAAGTGGCCGCGGCCCAGGAGAAGCTTGTTAAGGCCCAAAAGGAGGCAGAGTCCGCGACCACTACGCGCATGGCCAACGAGTCCAGTGCTGCCAGGACGCAAGAGGAAGTCAAGGAGCGCGATGCCAAGATTGCCTCTCTGGAAGCGAGTACTAAGGAGACACAAACCACGTTGGCGAGTCTCAACGCCAACGTCCAAGATATGAACGGCAAGCTGAGCAGGGCCAACGAGGAAGTCGCACTCCTGACGACCAAGCTTGCGGCGGCGGAGAAGGCGGCAGTCGAGAAGCAGCAGGAGGTCGCAGCTAAGGACAAGGAGGTCAAGGAGAAGGAGGAGGAACTCGACCGGTTTAACATGATGATTGTCGAGCTCAAGACTGAGCTGACCATCGCGCAAGCCGAGCTGGACGGTGCGTACGGCTCTCGCAAGGAGAGGGCCAACCAAGCCGCGGCTGTCAAGAGCACCGTCGAGGTCACCCAGCTCAAGGCGGAGGTCGACCGGCTCAAGGAGGAGCTCGGCTCCACGCTCAAGGAGCTGGAGAGCATCACGGCCGAGACCATCAACGCCGAGCGGGAGAAGTTTGAGGTCGAGAGCAAGCTCGACGACGCGCTCGCCGTCAAGTCGAGCCTCGAGGGCGAGATCACGTCGCTCCAGGACCAGCTCGACGCAGAGGTCAACAACTCGCGGACCAAGATTTCCAAGCTGCAGGAGGAGCTCGACAACGAGCGGCTCAAGGTGACGCCCGGCGCGGCGTCCGCGGCGCCGGGGCGTCGATGCTCAGCGAGCAGTTCCGCGCCACGATGAGGGAGGAAAGGAAGAAGTTCCAGGAGGATCTCAGGGTACGTGGTCATCCTCGCGGACGTTTGATTGCAGGAGTCTCGTGCTAACCGGTTTCGCAGGAGGAGCAAGGCAAGAGGAGAAGGCTCGAGGAGGAGCTGCAGAAGATGAGAAAGTCGCAGGGGCCCGGGCGGAGCCCGTTGAGCCCCAGGTAACGACGACGACAAAGCTCTCGATGCGAACGACAGTTATTACGTCACTCGCCTCGTATCCTCGAAGCCGTCGTACCGTGCTGCCCCCTCATTCCCGAGGCCGTCTTCTCGGTCAAGCCGACTGTTACGACGCGTACTGATGGTGCGGGCTGGTGTTGTTTCTTTGCTCCCGCTTCCCTATTGTCGTCTTCGTTTTTGCATAGCGGGATCATAGAAAAAGGAGGTCGAAAACTTTTGTCTTGTTCAGGTCTCTTCGGGTTGGATATTTACTACTACTATTACCACGCTACCATACGCCGTTCGAGTCGTATCATTGGGTGTTGCTTGCTGCCGAACCTCATCTTGTATAACTCCGGGCTTGCTGATGCTGATGCTGCTGCTGTTGTCGTTATCGTCGTTGTTTGTTTCTGGATACCACGAGGGAAGAAGACGGGGGTGAGGAGGTTTGTGGTGGAAACGGGAAGAATGAAGGCACAAAGTTGCACGAACACTGCCGGGCTCCCCCTTCGGTGACGCCGTGATACTTGATGACGATGCGCTCCGAGGCCCATTGGCGGTTCGCGCTCCTGTCCCGGGATGTCATCTCCACCTAGCAGGCCGCCGGCGATGCCTCTCCGTCCCGGCACGCGGGCGAGAGGAGACACGAGGGCCGTATCGGACTCGTTTCGTCCCCACCACCTCCCCTGTTATCTCTTGACCCCGTGGCCTCCGTCCTGCCTCCGACCACGTATATGGAGTAGAAGGATGGTAGGGACGAGAGGGACGAGAGGGACGAGAGGGACGAGAGGGCTGGGGGGACAACACGAGACCGAGACAAGAACGATAACGGATGCCTAGATGACCCAAGGATCAGCGATACCGGGAACGCAAGCTCATCACGGGAGTGCTCGTTGCTGGGAGCCGAGGCGTTCTGCCTGATGCCTCGCTCTACAAAAGTGATCGATGATGTTCGCACAACATTACCAAAGTCACCGGGATCACGCAAGCAGCCGGGGGAAACAGCAAAACTCTGGGGCCAAACGACGGAGAACCGGCTTCTTCTGGGGGCCATGCTCCCGGTCCGGCCAAGCCGCAGGGTCGTCGCAGGCGGCTTCCTCCTCCCGTTGAAACCCGGAATACCTTCGACGTCAGACACTTTCTCGAATTTCCTGGCTTTGTTGGTCTTGACCATGTACCTCAATCCCATCCAACTCCCATTATCAGGTCAACAAGTCGCAGCCTAAGAAGCATTGGGTTGTAGGCTGCTGTCTATCATTTTTCACTGTCGAGCCGATGGACCATTTGAGACGACGTCTTCCACTTTTGCCCCTTATGCCACCGTAGCGATGCGTGTCCCCCCAACTCGAATTCGCTCCCGCACATCCTGCTTCACCTTTCCACGCCGTCATGCAGAGACCAAGACGGCCGCGTGTGGAAGGCCTGCTCTCACGGGCTCGTGGGATGGATTCCCCGAGACCAAACACAACACTCACTCTTCGGGTCTCAAGGCCGAGCAAGTGATCGTTCAAGAGCCAACATGTTCGTAGCCGTCATCGGATAGCGATGAACTGTTCCCCACCCGCCTCATCATGTCCGTAATTGCTTCGCCCATGATGGTGGTGGCATCGTGGCCTACCTCTGAAATGGAGCCCTCTCAATCAAGAAACGCTAGTCCTCAGATCGTCCGTGTTCAAGCTCATCGGGCGGAAAGGTAGCACTCAGAAGGCCCCGTTAGGGTGAAGGCATCTCAATCAAGAGGTCCAGCCCTGCTAGGTGACATTCAACGTGGAGAGGCGCGGCGGCCCTTTCGTAGATGACCGAGAGAGGTGTCGCTTGATTGAGAGTCGCTCAATTCGCCTTGGCTTTGGGGCCTTTTCACACCTCTCCCTTCGTGGCTCAATGCAAGGCATAAGCGTGGCGGCAAATTCGCCTTTCGAAGCCCTGGCCGGGAACCCGAGATCGACGCTTTGCGGATCGCGTTGTCATTTAACAGATTGGACGGATCAGAGAGGGGACTCGAACCCTGGCACGGTCCGTATACGGCCAAGGTTGGCGGGCTCGGGTCGAGTTTCGCAAAGTGACGAACGTCCCACGGCCCTCTCCCCTCCAACCTTCCAACCTTCTAAATGATGCAAGTAAGCATGACCAAAACAAAAGGAAGAAAACTATGGGAGCGGATCTTGTGGAAATGGTTCGTGGGATCTGCGCAGTCTTTGACAAGGCCTAGATTGCCTTGAGGGGATCCTGTCTTCTGCGAACGAAAGGGCAAAAAAAGGTTGGTGAGAGCAAGAGAGACCCAGTCGACAAGTTAGCAACTTGGTCAGCTGGACAAGCAGAAAGGCTGGGCCGGGTGCCCAACCCATGCTTTCCTTTGTCTCTTTGACCACACAACCCGAATCGGGCACTGACAGTGTCCCTCTCCCAATGGGTTTTTGCAAGCTTTGTTTCCACGCCGCTTTGGCGTCGAATTTGGTGGGGAGGCAATGGTGTTGCCGATCTTCATTGTCCACTTGGGGAACTGGATTTCCAAACTGCGTAGAGCAGCGGGGACCACTGACCCGAACCGGACGCCTCACAATGTTTGATTGGAGCCACGGCTAGAGTAGCGCAAACCAGGGGGCCACGAGCATCAAAGGCAAGAGGCCTGCAATGCCCACCTGGTTTGAAGACTGTTTCTCTGTCAGACTGTTGGAGGATAGAGTCGTACCAGACGGTGGCAACCAAGTGGTGGTCGCAGAGTAGCAGCTCCACGATGAGGGGCGACAGGTGGAAAACATACCCCCAAATAGTGGCGATCAAGGCAAGTGAGGTTGTCATGCAGTCCGGGTGGTATCAGGGACAACAATAACATCATGTACGATACGTGGTTTGGTGGTTTGGGCAGGGCGGCTGCGGCGCGGAACGCTCACCGCCCTCGTTGTCCGCACCGCAGTGGAAATTCCCGTCTAATTAGTTCTAATCCAATGGCTCCAGCACCCCCGGTGAAACTTCCCGGCTAGCAAGCGAGCGGTGCTGCTGAAGAAGTGTAACCATTTCATGTCTCGGGGGCACAATCTCGTGTGCATTGTGGTGGGTTTGACGGGAATAAAGGCAGGCCAAGAGAATATCCACCGGATCCTGTGTCGCTTTAAGAGAGCGCATTGAGTGGCGACCACCCACGTATCCCGTAGGGCTTCGCTAAAGAAGCTGAAGCTGAAGCAAATGCAACTCAATAACAAAAGGATGGGGCCGACCCATACATCACCCACAGAGGCGGAGTCACCGATGCTGGCTCGAGAACGGCGCACAGAAGTCTGAGAGGCTTCTTCGTCAGGGGGCTGAGCCTTCTAGAAGACACGGAAGCGACGGGTAAAAGAGGAGGTGCCACAGCTCGGCCCAGATCCCGCAGTGATGTGATTTGAAACGGTTGATGCTGGAAGGTTGGGGCTCTCGCAAGTGGGCGAGGCAGGGCAGGGCCGTCGAGAAGGAGAGACGAGACATCGACCGGGCACGGAAGACAGGCGCGCTTCGGGAAAGGCATGGGTGGGCACGCAAGCACGGTCCGGACGTCGACCAGCAAAGGCCCTTCTCTTCGGCCCAGGATGCGACAGGAGGCATGGCAACAGAGTCAGCGACATGTACGAGCTCTGTGTGGTGTGGGTGCGTTTGTGTGCATCTGACTTGTCACAGTTGTCTGGTTGTGGAGGGCTCAAACAGCTTGGGTTGCCGACGCAGTGTGTCTTCTGGGCGCGCGCACGATTCCTAAACGTGGCCCAACGACAGATCGAGGGCGATCAATCCGAAGCATTGGACGGCGTGGTCAAGGCAAGTTATCATCAATCAGCTTTTGCCACAGCTTTGTTGCGTTGCTAGCCTCGCTATCAACTCCCCGGTTCCACCCCATTGCCGGGATCGGAACAGGACCAAGCAAGCGGACCAGACTGGTTCTGGTTGGGTTGGATTGCGTTGCGTCGCGTTGCGTTGCGAGCGAAAACAATGTGCGAGGCGAGGTCATTCAATAGAATTTGCTGCAAAGCTACGAGCTACAACGACTGGCGGGTTGCAGCATGGCGGTGAAGTCGCCGCTACACCGTCGCGCCCGTCCAACGACACAGGAGGCGAAATGCGCGCCGATCGTCTGAAGCGAAGGGCCGGACAGTGTGTCCGCAAGGCAACGGAAAACGCAGTGGTCGGGCCATGTCGTGTGCTCTGGAGACGGACCGAGTCACGGGCTCGCTTCATCCTTTTATATTGCCACGAGAACGGCGTCTAGACAATGGCATGCGGCGAACTTGTCCACCAGCTTGGGTGTGGAAGGACGTGACGCGGACTACGTCGGGTCAAGTAGCGGAAGGGGCCAGCATGGTTGTCGCACAAGACGCACAACACACTCGCAACTGGTTTGCAGGAGGTGTTACAAACGCTAGAACGGCCTGTCGTACTGCCTGTTGTAGGCAAGTCAAAACGGGCCACGATTTGACGAGAATTGTGCCACGGCGCAATATACTGCAAGGAAACGGTGACTGGAGCTGCCCTGTCCCGTCAAAGAGTCTTGATGCATGCGATTCTGGTCTCGGAGGTCTCCCGAAAGACCGACGAACAAGCCAATTATGCTGCACTGATGGCGTAGTCGGAACGATGGGATCTGCCAATCACCATACTCGACGCCTTTGTCAACTTGCTAGATGGGTTAATGAGAGAATGCGTAATATTAGCACTCTCGAGTTTTGGACCGGCCGGGCAGTCGGCCGGGCAGTGCTTGAACCTAGGGCGTGGTTCAATTTCGGCGGGGCGGCGAACGGCAGCCGGGTGAAGAGACAGTATGTCGATGGCCGCCATCCTGCGAGGCAATTCCCAGCCGAGGAGAGATATCGAGTCTGATTAAAAGTGCGACGCCGGCACGGGCATACGAAGTCGATTCACAAGAGCGGTGTTGCCGCAGATTGCTTGGTGCGCGCATTCTCTTCGTATGTGAAGTGGTGTCCTCAGCGCAGTTAGGGCACATGGGACCGCTCGTTGAGGCACCGAAGGACCAGAAAGGAATGGAGGCCGACAACTCGATGGATGACATATAAATGGCGGAACGTTGAAACTGGAGGGTAGCCGGCTTGTGTTGGTGGTGTGAGCTGTGCAGCCTCATTCTCAGCAGCGGTAGTGCGAGGATGACCCTCGCCGATGGGCTGCCGCGGTTCCCGGTCTGCGGACCCTTGGTGTACTCCATCAACCACATGGCAAGGCGAGGCAGAAGGGATGGAGGGTTCGCCATGGCCGAGGCGTCTGGGTTGACGCGTGGCCCCGCACGCACACGGCCATTGTTCAGAAAAAGAGATTGTCGAATGTCGACGTCAGAAGTTGATTGACTCGCACAGCAAGTAGGATTGGGCAGTGGCTCGGGCAAGAGTCAGCCAGAGGCAATTTTAGATGCAGAGCTGATTCCGGTGAGGGTATGGTGGGCGTTTGGGAAAAGATGAGACGATCTCGGCTCATCAACGCCCCAGTCATTTCTCCATTTGCATGCGTGGAACTTTGAAGCCCAAGAGCTTCGCGACGGTTGTCGTCTGTCGTCATTGCCAACCTGATGTTTCTTTTTCTCCGCCGCCAGCCGTTCGTCTTGTCGACCCTCCGAAAAGCAGTTTGCGAATAGCACCGAGGAGCCAGAGCCGTGTTGGGGCCGGAGAAAGTGTGACAAGGGGACCAGGGGCGGGCGTGCACCATTACTCATGCATGGAGCATACCGTCGCGGACATGAAGCGTGCTGGTCTGAGTATCGGGCAGCCGCCGGCGTCTCGAGACCTTCGAAATTATCATCTGCCGTGCGCCGGTGGCGTTTGGATCAAGTGGCGGGCTCCCCGAGCCTGGAAGAGACAGTCGTACATATTCCCGGGCATCGTCGGGGGCCCAAGCCCAAGCAGAGGCAATATTAGACGATGGCGGTCAACGAGGACGTTTGCCTCATCGTCGGCCACTTTCCCAATGGCTCCGATATCTCGGCCCCAAGAAGGGATTGATTAGCAGCCACACCCCACGGGTTTGATGTCGCGAGGTAGATCCGACCAGCCGCTTGGTAGCCGATTCATATCCAGATCCCTGGGGATCCCCGACGATGAAAGGATGACGATGTGAGGCAGGACGTTTTCATCTCGATGCCGTGGGGAGCCAAGGAGCGAATAAACGAGGGTGCGAACAACGCAGGATGGTGCATCGTGTTTGCTCAATGTTGTGGCCGGTCGTCTTTCTCCCGACGTGACGTTGAGGGAACCGGCGGGCGTTTATTGCAACCAATTTGGATTTTGCATCCAACAGCAACGTGGGATGCAACATGGCATGGTTGTGTGAAGTGATGTGATTCATCTCGTACGGCGTCTCGACTCGTGTGCGCACCGAGTATACGTGTTATGTATCCGTATGCATGCAAGGCATGAACAGGATAAAAGAGTGAGAGGTCCGAGGCGAAGTGAGATTAGCTGGTCGCGAAGGGGTGATCAGCAGGGTGATTTGTTGGTGGTTGGGTTGGTCGCATTTGGAGTGGGAGTGTGTACGAGGGCCAGGTGGATCGTGGATGGCAACTAGATGGATCCAATTTTAATGCTCACGAGAAGGGGAAAACTGCTTCTCTCGGTTGCCTCTTTGCCAGTTTGCCTCACGGGCTTCCGCCTCGTAGTGGATGGCTTCATTCGCCTCGGTGTCAGGAGAGGCTCCAATCTGGGAGGTCCGGCGTCCTGCCCTCGCCGTCCAGGCCTGTCGTAGTGTTCTTACTACATGAGGTAGGGGAAGGGTGGTGATGTGGAGGAAGTGCAGGCGAAACATGGTCCGGACCTTTGTGATGGCGACACTGGAGCCCTTGAGTAAGTGCACTCACTCACTGTTGATGGCAAGGTGCAGACGGAGCGCATTCCGTATCCGTCCTGAGCCGTTCCAGCCACATAAACGCCCAGCGTAACCTCCGTCGCGGAGGGAGGTACCGGCTCCGTCAGCCCGTCAAGTACCTTCCTCCACCAAGACAGGATTGAACGAGCACGTGAGAGGTGGAAGCCCAGGCTGGCTAAGATGAAGGTACGTATCAGGTTTGATGGCGGCTTGTCGACGATGGCGGGGAGGGGGGACTTGGTCAAACTCATCGATGCCCACGCCCAGGCCCAGACATTGAACGTGGTCCGGCTCCGAAGTCGAATTGAAAGACATGAAAGACCGGCCGCCGCAGGGCCCGTAGCGAGGCACGATTGGGGTAAGGCACCAGCGGGAGGTGGTATACGGGGTACCTCGGCGGCTCTTAACCTCGTTTGACGCAGATTGGATGCAGGGACGGGGGATGAGGAATGACGAGGCCCAGGGAGTCCAGACTCGGGCTGGGGCTTGATGACTGAGATGGCGGTTCATGGTTTGTGCAAGTTGTGAGTCGCGGCTGTCTTGGGATGGCAAGATGGCCGCGGCCATGCCTCGAGATGAAATATGATTACAAAGTAATTATTGGATGTCCACGGGTTGGTCGCTGGTCGCTGAAAGTTCCCCAAATAATTTGCCCTTTTTCCCCACTGGCTTCCATTTTTGCCCGGCCATGACCCTTGGAGAAGGGAGGCACGAGAGGCATTGATCTGTTTCTTCCAGATGGTTTCTGTCTCCCTGGTTAATTCCCGGCCCAGTTGTTCCAAAATAGCGAGCTCCAGTCCAAGGCTCCAGCGGCGCGATGCAACGCCTCCTCGGCCGAGCGAGCATGCAGGCAACTTCATCGTGCTCCATATCCGTACTGTGGCTTTGTAATGGAGCTTGGCCGACTGTCGTATTGATCAGGCGGCGACGGCGCCGGGCCGGCTTGCTTTGCCTTCAGGAGGACCGGAGGCGACATGATGCGAACACTCATCTCGCATTCGATCTGAATGGCGCCAGGGGACGGCAGTAGAGTGCCGCCTCAAGGAGCAGGTATGCCATGAGAGACTATGCGAAGATGGATACTTCAGAATGTGCATCTTCTCACCCTCTTTCAAATGCCAACATGAGGTGACGGCGACGAGGCAAACTGACCCTGCATTGTGATCCAGCTGTTGATCGCGAATCCGCCTGTGTTCAGCCGGACACTTCAGCGTCATCTGCAGCTGTAGTACGTCTCAACAACTTGACGGAGGGTACCGCAGCTCACTCACCTCGCCTTCCGTTCTCTCTCACCTTGAGAATCCACCTAGGAAATTCAGGCAGGGTGTCAGGTGCGCGTAGCGAGAGGCTTTTCCAAGAATCCCAGGTACGAGGCGCCCTAGGGCCCCAATCCAAGACTCCTGGGACCTGGGACTTGCAAGGGATCCCCCCTGCCGCCGGCTCTCGTCCCTGTCCCAAGACCCGCTCCCAGTCCTTCTCACCCCTGACCTTCCTTCGCTGGGCGGCGCCGGCCCCGATGGCCCAGGCACGCAACACGCGGTACCTTTTCCTCCTCCCCCCGTAAACCGTGCTACGCAGTGCCATAGTAAAGATGGCTATTACCGACGGCGCGGATTGCTGGGTTGTCTCAACTGGCCCTTGCCGCTCCTCATTGCCTTTTTTCATCCTGGTCATCCGTGTTATTTTATTTTATTTTTCGAATTACCTTTCTTTTCTTGCCCTTTTTATTCCTCCGACGGTTTCTTCTGCGCCCTTGTTGGGGTCAAACCCCACGTCCGGGGCCTCGATAAGGCTAGCGCACCACTGGGCGATCTACTTCCCTTTGTTTTGTAGCTTCCCCCCCTACTCTTTCAAGCCTCTTCCGCTAGATTTGGAGTCGTGATCCCCCTCCTCCTCTCCCCCTATCGCCAAGAGAGACATTGCTACCGCTCGGACACAGAACATATGAGTGGATGGATGGACTGTTGTCAGAAAGGGGGGCGCTCTGCCCATCTCGTCCTTCTAGGATCTGCGACCATCCTTACTTGCTGATGACGCTACCCATCCGTACATATCTGCACACAACTATTTGTTCAGGCAGGCCGAAGCAAGCCCAGGAGCGGACGGACGCACAGGTGGGAAGTGTTTTGACCTACCGTCGACCGGCTTTCCACCTCGTCGTGCTTATCCTCGCAAGGCACACACCCCGGCCTCCACAATGATGAGGCACGCGGGAGGAGCTCGACATGACCATGACCTCGTGTAGGCACCGAGTTTCGCCCACCGCCGAAGCAGTTTGAGCCTATTCTGCTCGTCCATCCGTCCATCCATCCATCCTACACTGCAGCTACCGAAATTGGGACAAGTTGCCGCTGGCCGATAGTACAAACGTTGTTGACTCGCTGTCCACCGCCTTTGACAACCTTTCCGCTGCCCACGCCGCACACGCCCAACGATTCATCTACCTTGCCTCCAGCTTCTTTTGCTTCGTCTCACCGCACGCTTTCCTCTTGTCATGTCAGTCAAAAATCTAGCCCGAAATAGCCTCCTGAAGTGATGCGCTGGCCCCCCTCCTTTGCCGGCCGACGGCGGAGCGCCCGCGGACGACCTGTCTCTGTTCTTTCAACTCTTTCCAAAGCTAGTTGACTGCCGCATACCTGCTCTTTGCCTTTGGCGTACGGATACCTTGGACCGAATACACTATCCCATGCGACAAGAGTCTGGTGTTTTGGGACATGTTGGTCGCTCCAACGACGCTTGATCGGCTTGGCCCGCCCAGCGCCACCCCTTCTTCCCCCTTTTCCCCATCAGCAATTATGGGGGGAAGCATCGCCGCATCCAACAGAGGCAGGCGAGGAAGGGAGGCTGGTGGGAGTGTTCCATCAAGTATCCGTTTTGCGTTCCGTTCGTCGAGGTCGCCGACAGGCGCATGGAGTCGGTCGCTCCTTGGGTGTCTCCAGCCGGCAGGGACAGGCCCGAGTTGACCAAGAGACCAAGGTACCAAACGAGTCGTCCGTCCACCCCCCGGCCCGGCGCAAGGATGGCCTGCTTGTGTGCCAATCGCCCCAGCGTGGCGTGGCACGGCATGGGGCATGGGGCATGGGAGCATGGCGGCATGGATAATCATTTCGTCTTAATGGCCGTCTGCTGTTCCCGGTGTGTGGGCGCGCGAGTGGCAGCGGCGGACTCAAGTTCCCCTGATGGGGTTGGCGATGTGAATGGCAAATGGCAAATGACGAGGCCAGTTGCTGCTGCCACCAATGCCTCCATTCTCTGTCGGCGATGCCACCGATGGCAAAGTTGCTTCTCTTTGGGACACGATTCCCGTGTGGACACGCTGCCGGTGCCACGCTGCTAGGGCAACAAACGGGTATCGATCGGAGCAGAAGGCATTTCACCAATACATTACATACTGGCCAGCTCTATAGCGTGGCGTGTCAGGCAAGCAAGCAAGCATGTGCGACTTGCATGTGTCGCTCCTTTCTCGGTGAGTCCCCAAGGGACGCCTTTGAGCGCTGGTGTTCATCGCACGTTGCCAGTCGAGCGCTACTGCTACTGCCGCTCCCGCTGCTGTTGCTGCTTGTCCATGCCGGCGGTCGAGCCGTAGGCCGTGCTGGGAGTGGCCGTGGCCGTGGCTTGCCCAGGCAATGGGGATGGGGAACGACTTCACAAAGAGACAGTCCCATGATGACGCGCTAAAGCCACCTAGAACGCAGTAGCGGGACGGACATGGAGGGGGAGTGATGGAACCTGCGGCTTGAGGCGTCGACGAGGCGTGCGGTACCTAGGAGAGAATTGGTGCAAGGTGCCCAAACCGTGGACGTGAACTGGAAGGGATGTCGTGATGTGAGGGAAGCGCCGGGACAATAGGGAGGCACGGCATGGCATGTATGGCCAAGATGTATTGGACATGTTCCTATCTCGCCTTCTTTGCGGCACCAGGTACGATGCGGATACTCCCCGCCCTACAGATACACACAGCACCACGAACACCACCATCATCAGCGTTCCTGCTGCCCCGGCCTCACCTCGTTATCAGTATCTCCCCTCTCCCTCAGCGCGGTGGTTGAAATGGGGGTGCTGCGCAGGCCAGTCCAAGGGGGGCAGGGGGCCGAGGGAATGAGTGCCCAGTGGGTGCTGTCACTAAAATATGAAGCTCCGAGTGTATAGTGTGGGAGAGGGACGGACGGTGCCCACCTCTCCCCCCCTCTGGCACTGCTCTCTCGCTCTGAGGTGCATTGAAGAGGGTGCATTGCCAGTAATTTCACCCTCACCCAACCCATCCAAGCGCATATAGGTCCCCCCTAGTTCCTGGACCCGGTGGGGGGATACGTACCTCGCAGCCCTCCGTCACTGATGGAGCCTATGCAGCTATGTATCCATACCTTCCTTGCCTCTCACACTCTCACGTCAAGGGCCCAGGAGGCAAAGGGGGGGAAGGGCCTTCACGACATGTTTAGTGTGTGTCGACACTTGACACCCTCTGTACGCTACTACGCAGTAGAGTAATGTAGGGTCGAGAGGGTCAGGCACTCAGTCAGGTCGGATGAGCCAAGTCCCCGTCCATGTACCTCTCCACCCATCTGCCGACGACTAGTGACCTCTTTCTTTGGTCGTTTAGACGCTACTCCGTACCTTTCTCACACATGCATTGGGTGGGCCTGCACACTCACACTGCAACTGACTGCGGCCGTGTACGTACCTTTTTCTCCTGTACTTACCATACAGTACCTCAACCTCCCATACCTTACCATCTTAGTATTATTGTTTGGCTTTAACATGCTCCAGTCCTTTTGGCGGCGCTCACTCTCTCTCTCTTCCTTTTTTTTCTCTTCCCATCCCTTCCTGGCTGCATGCTGCACTGACCTGACCTGACCTGACCTTAACCTGGGCTGGGGCCGACCTGACCGTACCTACTTACCAACCGTATTTCTCTCTGCCTCTCCCACATCCCCTACTTGATAGACGTTCCTTCCTTTCATCTTTCCTTCTCCGTTTGCAATTTCCTTCCCAATTTGTAATTAGCAGACGGATATCTCGCTGGGCTTGCTCGCCTTCTCTCTCACCCAGTCTCCCGGTCTCTCATTATCTCTGGATATTCCTTCCCCCTGAGCAATCTCCGTCGTTGCTTCCTCCTTAAACAACACAACCTACCTCGTTGGCCCTCGTTCGCCCTCCAATAGACTTTCACCCTTTTCACTTCCTCGCGGAATTCATCTCGGCCAACGAAGACTGGCGCTCTTACCTCACGTCAACCACCACCACCACCACCACCACACACGGCTCATTGTATCACCCACTCGACCGCATCCTCGGGCTCGCAGTTCCCGTATATTCCAACCAACGAGATCCCAGAGTGACTTGGCCGTTTATTTGCTCCTCGGCCGTGCCTCCGCAGCAAGCACGCTCCCACCATACACCGGACTCCTTCGGTCCAGCCGCTCCTTCCTGCGCTTTCCTGCCGACGACTGAGGCAAACATCCCTCGGCCGCATTGAGAACGGCGACGCTTGCCCTCGACCACTCGCACTTTGTTGCGTTCTGTGTCACGTCGAAGCAACATTTCTGTAAGTTGCCATAAGCCTACTTGCCGTCTATGACCACGGCAAACTCGGAGTCTCTCTCCCCCACCCTTCAGCACGCTCTGCGTTCATTCACACAACTTCGGGAACCAGTAACTGCATTTGCCCGCGTGTGTCGCTCACGAGGCCCTGCTCATCTCACAAACCCGCCGGCGCTTGTTTTGCCACCTGCCAACTAGATAACTCTTGCTAACTTGTTCTCTCGGGTGACACTAGCCATACTACAATATCTCCCCTTCTTGCTTTCCCGGACCTTGCACCTTGTCTCAACGTCGATTTCGAGTGTGTAACATTGGAGATCCGAGTTAGTGTCTGACGATATCCATCTGGAACGACCGCAAACTCCGATAACCCGAAGGCGGTCGAGCAAAGAGCAGAAAAACCAAGTGCCACCACCTATTAAACCGATATTTCGAAACTTCAGCACGATGGCGGGTGAACAGGGTGCCGGTGGCGGCATAGAGAGCAACCGTCGGCATTTGTCAACGTCGACTCGAGCCAGCGGTGAGAACGAGCCCATCCAGGAGACCGAGCCTCAGACGGGCAAGCAGACACAACAAAAAGAGACAAAGGCACAATTCCAACAATCGTCGCAAGATTCTCCCAGAGGCTTCAACCCGCCTTCTAACACATCAACGCCCCCGACGGCGCCCCTGATGGCGAGGGCATCATCCAACAGTTCGACCGTTTCAACCCCGAGTGCCCCGACAGACAGTTACTTTGGAAACGTGCCCGAGGTCAAGGCACCCGCCCCCCGGGTCTCTCGCCCTATCGAGCCCCCGGTGACGAAAGTGACTCTAAGCGAATTGGACGTGTGCAAGATCATGCACAACCCCAAGTTGCGCCACGATATCAACTTCGACCCCGAACTGCATTTCCGCCCCAACCTGGATGGCGATAAGGGCAAGAGGAAACAGCACAAGGCCGACCTCTTCTGGAACACTCTTCAGGAGCAGCTTGCCCGTTTTGTGAGGGAACCAGAGGCTTTCTTCACTGCACACGGCCAGGAGGACGATTGGTGTCTACCATCGCTGTTAAAGGCAGTCAAAGAAATCATTCAGACTCTCGTACCACAAAGGGACAGGGTCTACCTGGACGAGGGACTGAACGTCGACTTGCTCATGCAGCAGTTTTACAGGGGTATTGCCGACTTGGAGAAGTTGGCTCTGTGGCTGTCCAGAGTGCTCAAATCACACTGCGCTCCGATGCGTGACGAATGGGTTGACCAGATGTACTCCCAGCTGAGCAACGGCAACAGGACCAACAACGTGGAGGAGCTCGTCAAGGGCATGAAGAGCCTGCTTAGCGTGCTGGAGGCTATGAAGCTCGACGTTGCGAACCACCAGATCCGCTGTCTACGCCCCATCCTCATCGAGGGGACCATCCCCTTTGAGCGGAAGTTTTTCGAGAAGAAGATTCAGGGCAACAAGTTGGACGTCACGCAAGCGAATGCCTGGTATAGGGATGCCGAGCAGAGATACGCCGGGTCCGTGTCGCCAGTTGCCGCTCACTCTTTCGGCGAGATGTCTGTGTTCTTCGAGGCCATCTCTCGATTGATACTGCCCTCCGTATCGGAAAAGGCTCTACCAAACACCTTCATTTTCGACGAGGAGCGTTTCATCAAGCTCCGGGCCGATTTGCTAGATGCCATCAACCTAGAGGTCTGCATGCGCATGTACGACGACCTGGAGAGAGTCGGCCGATTCAGCTCTCCCCTCTTCGCCAGCTCCTTCTCGCAATTCGACGACGAGCCCCGCAGTCGCCCTCTCTCCATGACACCCGACTTCAACTTCAACACGCCCCCCTCCCGCCCGTCGAGTCTGGCCTTCAGCTCCGGCGACTCCGCGACTTCCTCTCCGCGGTCTTCACTCATTCTCCCGCCTCAGCCCACATCGGACCCTACGGAATCCTTGACCAAGGCCCGGGATCTTTACAATTCACTCGTCGCGCTCCTCCACACCTCGCCGCCACCGCGCAGGCACGAGTCCCGCTGGGAGGCCATCGCCCCTTCGCTGGCTCTTCAGATATTTCGGTTTACCAACGCTCCGGCCGACATGCTGCCAGTCTTTGAGTCTAAGCTCGCCTCGCACGTCTGCGACATCAACAGCCCTCTGTTCCAGGAGGTTGAGCAGCACTTCCACCACAGACTCCTCCTGGAGCTGCAGAAGCGCGTCCGGGAGTACCGTGGTCTGACCGGCGTCGGTCTCTTCACGGTCGCTACCGGCGGCCGCGTCCACGGCTCGGGGCGCTCGTGGAGCAGCAGCCCAGATCGCGAGGGCTCTGTCTCGGATAGCAGCCGGGAGTCTCGTGACGACGGCGGCGTCGAGGACATGGCGACTCGCTTGGCACACCTAGGCATTCTCCACTGGAGGGTCTTCGCCGGCCTTGCCTACACCGAGGACGAACAGGCCGACAGCCCGATGGAAATGAATCAGTTCTAAGGCACTCAGCAATTAGTTTCCAAGACACCAATTTTTAATCACGGAGATGACGGTAACAACACCGGCGATTCGACACGCCCGAGCAAAAGGGTTTCTCTATTATGTCTGACCGAACAACAAATACCCCTTTTTACAGTATTTTAATCTTGCATTTCTCGGCTTTTTCTCGCAAGACTCTTTTGGCTATGGGGGGTTCACGGAACCTTAGACGGTGTTTGGGGAATCAAAGCATCAAGGTCGCGCCTTTCGCCGCGTTGACTGATAGTTGGGTAGGCGTTGGTTGCATGAGGAGGTGGTCACTTCCAGATACATAGCGAACTTTTTTTCGCATTGCAGAGACAGAAAACATGAGTCCGATTGTCATCAATTCTTGCCTCCGTGTTTTCTTGAATTTTACTTGTGACGCGTGATTCCACTCTCTCGACACTGATTGTTCATCGTTGCTTACAGGGCAGAACAACCAAGCTCGCAGCCTCTGTGGCTTGCCTTCCCGAGCTACTTGTGCAAAAACATAGGGGGAGGGAGGTTCTCGTTTTCCGTATCTTTTTCGGCCGTTCGAGTCCGGAGCATATTCAGAGGCCATGTTTCTCATGCGTTGGCTCTACTGCAAGACGCCACCAAAGAATGCGTTCGTCGTCCCCGTAGAGAGGTTGAGGCCTCAGGAGTAAATAGACCAGGCGCCCCGGACAGGATGGGGGAGGCCTTTCCGGCACCCATGTTTGCAGACGACAATCGGCGCCCCCCAGGAATCCATACACTCTATACACCGAGGTACCGAAACTGTATCGGAAAAGCCGATTATGCCCCCGTGCCCAAGCGGCGCGATAGAGGTTCCGCGGGAGTAATGACATGGTTTGGCCCGTCTTTCCGTGGGCTTACACGGCGGAAGAAGAGGCCGCCCCTCTGCTGCACGACATCTCGGGCCCGAACCTGTGTGGGCAGCCGGTTTGCAGGTACAGACTCGTTCGCACGTCTCAGTATTGATGGTGGCCTCGGATAGGGCCAAACAATCGGCGCGATGTGCCTTTGTGCGTCGACGGTCGAGTCAAGTGAGGGCTAGAGTCGCCGACCCCGTGTGCAGATCTCCCTCGTTCTTCACATTCTTGTGCGGACGAGCCCGGGACGTTCACGCGAGCATACGAGGGTAGGGACGGGGAATACCAGTCAGAGAGACTGGACTTGGCCATCCCAAATCTTGACGTTCAACGCATCCGCGTTTGTTGTTTGGCCATACCTGGGACGGCCCTGTTCCAGACAAGCCTGTTTTCTCTGTACGGTGCCGTGCAACAGGCTCGGGACGGTGGACTATACTGCGTACACGCGTTGGCTCTATCTTGTCAGGGACAAGAGCAGGTCATTCATTCGGAAGCAGGGCATTGATATCACTGCACTCGCTTCATCCTCGTCCGGCGGGTCCCTGCTGCGTCGTTGCGGCCGACTCCTCCGAGCCCACTAGTCGACTCATCCAGGTGCAGAAACAGTTCATCTCGGAATGTCTCTTTTATACGCTTGATGGTTTTGGGCAATGAGTGGCATTCTGTCCATTGGTGAGGATTCGTTCTGGAACAAATGACTCTGTAAAAAAGGGGAAACTACTCGTAAGAGATTTGATACATAAGAAAAGGGTTCAAAGCTGGCTGCACACTACCTTTGCATTCTGGCATTGAAGGGCGTCCTGGGGGCCATGGATCTTGTGTGTGCAATCTTCCACCTACTTTGCACGTCCAGTACGCGAGCCAGGAGCCACAGGAAAACAGCCGAGAAGCAATAGCCTTGATTTACATAATACGCTTGCGCGGGCATCTTTGGTTACACAGCTCTTGTGAATACCACGATGTCTATGTTATCCAAGTGCTACACCGCCAACACCACTAGACGCCAGGCGTATGGGATACTGGGTGGAGGGCAAGGCCGACAGAGACGTGCTGTCTGCTATACCCAGAGGTGCTGTGAAGGTTGAATCGGATCAGAGTGCTCGACGGGGATCGTAGTGGGTGGCAGCAGACAACCAGGAGCCTTGGGAAAAGTTCAGGTATGGAGATTTAGCGACGTATCAAAAGACCAAAAGGTTATGAGAAGACGACTGAGTACCCGATTTCCCGGTTATCAGCACGACTTCGGCACGTGCTCGCTATGGGTGGTGATGCTCGTGTTCGAGGCGCCCTGGCGAGGGTACTCGACAAGATTTGGTCGTTGACTTGGAAACATTGCCTCTAGTGCTAAGTTGTGCCTGAAATACCAACACCGATTACGAGGTATTCCTGGTGTTATTAGCTACATAACTGCTCCTGGGTTATGTAAGTCTTCTCCGGTAACGCATGATGATAACAATATGGCCTTTAATGGACGGACGGCTCCATGGCCAGGACACGCCAGATTGCCTGCAAGCGGTTTCCGTCGTATCGACGGTCCACCCCGCGTGCTCGTTGTATGTGGTGAATGCTTGGCGAGAGAGTCGAGTTTGGGGCCTTCCACATAGAGCTTTCTACACATCCCCTACTGCTCCGAAGAAATCAACTCGACACATGGCAGCATGATTGGCGCGGACTGGACTGGACTGGCGCGACGCTGATGTATTTCGATTTACGACAAAGTTTGACAGCATTCAGATTGCAGTGCGAGCAGTCTACCAGTATCAAGCACGACTTACTTTATTGTCGTCGTCCATAGTCTCGGGTATGACGTGGCAAAGGTGCGGGACTTGCGACACGCCAGGTCGCGGAGTTTAAAGATACAGAACCATTGGCAGTCGGCGTCTCTATTGGCTTCGCATTCCCCGAGATAAGCGCAAAGCGGTCAACCAGAAACCATTAGGATATCGATACTGACAGGACATAGAACACGCTGAACCGGTGGCCCCGGGATGAGTTCGGTCCCTCACGACGTGGTTCTTCCGGTGATGGTGCAATGATCAACAGCAGGGTGGCGTAGCTCCAATAGAACGGCCCTTCCTATACACCATACTATATATACGTATACCTCAGCCGGGCTCGAAACGATAGTGCCCTTGTTGTGCTATAGGCATGCTGCGAGCTTCGCTATTTCTCGCGTATACCGTCCGTAGCTGGACGGCTCAGTCGCCTGTTTAGGATACCGTCGTGGAAGAGCTAGCCCTATCTTGATCCGAAAAAGTATGTATATCTGTGAGGCACTGAGCGCGCAAAGCACCCGCCGCCAGAGCGGACTGTAAATGCTGGATTTACCGCTGCCGTCCCCAACGTTGAGAATGACAGTGGTTGCTGGCCAAACGCAGATACGTCGAAGACCGCCATCCCCAGAGAAAGTCAAGGTACAGAAAGGAGAAAGATGGATTTGCCGGGGTCGCTTCCACTCATAGAACTCAAGTTGGTTCTAGGAGAAGGAGGGAGCTGCTGGCCGCTCCCCTGAAAGCTTGTCTTAGGGAGCAGACGGATTGTAGGGCCAAACTCGAGCCGAGAGCTGGGCACAAAGGCCAAGGAACCAGCCTGGTTGTTCTAATCATATCACATAAGTAAAGGCATTGGCCCTCTCTCAAACGTGATAAACCACACGAGTCCAGGATCACACTTGATAGGCATATGCTTCGGAGGTGACGTGTAATTCTTGCATTATTTTCGAGGCCATCCAACTAGGACGGCGTATCCCTTCGTACTCTTGAGTTTCGTGATTCGGGCGTCGTCGGCCCCGAAATTTCCTCTTCGTTGCGCCTTGCGCTGCTCCCATCTAACAAAGCAATATTCATTTCCCTGACCAACTCCGAACCATATACAAGTATTCGAAATCCCTCTTTCAGAGGGGTCGCTCGCGATCGTACAGATGACAGACTTTAGTTGATGAGCATGGAAACCTGTCGTATCGTGTTAGGACCGCGTCCGTGGAGACTGAGAGGGGGGAGACTTGCCGCCATGACGACGCAGCATAAGCTGATGTACGGACTTAACCGCTCGCCGACCCTTGCGAATTTCCAGAATATCCCCATGAAGCTGCCGCGCGGTTAGCGATCGTGTGCTGTGCGACGAGGGTTGCGCCTTTAGGTGCCGTTACCCGTCCTTGTTCCGGTCCATGATGGCAGGTATGAGCTGGTGGACGTATGCGCACGTGCAGACGAGGAGGAGGATGACGAGGAGGAGCGACTGGAAGTTGAAGAGGGCGGTCTATGGGCGGCATTAGCATTTTTTACTGTTCACAGGTTGCTCGCAGAGCTCGAAATACCATGTTTGCGACTGACTTCCCTCTCTGCGGGGAACTGGAGACTTGGACAGGGAGCTGGTGTGAATGGGCAAGCTAGCTGGAAGGTCGCGATACAGCACGCCCGGGGGATCGGTCGACTTCAGCCTCTCGTCAGTGGACAAGGTGGCCCGGAGAATTTATGAGCCACATGTGGCCCGAGCTGGGAGCTTTCCACTAGCCACGCTATCACTATAGGGCGCCACCCCCATAATAAGAACACTGCGGAGCCGTCAAGGCGTGGAACCTGAGGCTCGGAATGCGGCGATAAGATAAGATATTGCACCTGCCCTGTGCGACGTGAAGTCTGTCACTGTGGTTCCGCGGCCTCGGGCGATCTTCGTACACGAACTACCTATTTTCAACCTCCTCCGCACGACCTGAATCCACAACCACCGAACCTAGTTGCGCTACTCACGAGATAAGTTTTACCAATTATCTCCAGAGAAACAAATATCGCCGGCGAAACCTTACCGAACTTCAACCACTTACCCCTAAAACGAACTGCCCGCCATGGAGCCTCGGGCTCGCGCCGCCAAAAATGTTGGCAAGATGAACTTCAGCCACAACGAGCGTATGTTTCTTCCCCACGCACTCGGCATATCAAATGCGCAGAGGCTGACTCGTCACAAGTGGCGCAGCTTCTCTACGCCCACGGCGACGTCCGGAACCCGCTCCCCGAGACGATTCGCGTGCTCGACGAGATCGTGACCGAGTTCATTCAGGGCATGGCCTTCGAGGCGACGCGGGCGGCCAACTACGCGGGCCGGCAAAAAGTAAAGTACGAGGACTTTGAGTTCGCGTTCCGCAAGAACGACGCCTTCCTCGGCAAGGTACAGGAGGTATTTGAAAAGAAGGGCGAGATCGAGTCGGCCAAGAAGATCTTCACAAAGGACGACGAGGCGGTTCTCATGAAGGACGCGGCGGATCAGGAGCACAAGAAAGACAAGCCGGTGAACGGTACCGGGGAGGCTGCCACTGCGGCAGAAGTGGCGGCGAAGCAGGAGGAGGAGCTGGGTGAGGCGGACGATGATGCTGATGCCGAGAGCGAGGTCGCGGGACGACCGGCGAAGAGAGTGCGACTTGATGGAGAGGGAAAGTGAGCCGGGTCTGTCGTGCCGGCAGACGCGACTGAGATAGGATTTGGTGTTTGGGACAAGGCATAGCGATTGGCGTTTGGGAGAAACCGGCATGGGGCACTGGGTTTGGGATTATGATCGTGGAGAGTGCTGGGAAGGAGGTAAACGACCACGAGAACGGTAGCATAATCAATTATACGGTCTCTATCGGAAGATTGCCGGGTTTTCCTATAGCGTGGAGTTCTCTCTTCCTTTGGGACCTGCAGGGGCAACGAGCGCGGGGACCCATGCGTATAGGCCATCATCAGGCCCGGGCGACTGGCAGTAGCGGCTCATTGCCAACCTGCCTCCTCTTGTTCGTCAACGGATGGCGCAGGTATTCGCATAGTTTAGAGCGTGGCCGCGGGGCTTCTCGGATTGCCAGATAGCCATTGGCAACCATCTGTTCGAATTTCACCCTCGTCGCTTTATTCTGTCGTTGACTTTGTTGTTTTCATCCCACGTTTAACTCACCTATTTTTCGTGTTTCCCGCGAGCGACATGGTTGTTTATAACGAACATACAAGGCGTGTAGCATCTTTGGTGTCAGGTTCTAAAAATGCGTTCAGTTGGACTCCCCATGGGATCCGTGAGGACGGTCACGAACTGATATGTGGTATAAAAGGTACGATTTGCGGATGGTTTTGTTTACCAATTCATCGCCAGGCCGTCAGGTTGTACGTAGTCCTGGGCCGGATGAAACAAGGTTGGTCGTCGAGTCCTCTATTTATTAAAGACAAGTTGCCGTTCCTGGTCAGGAGCGGCAACAATGGTACAGAAGAAAGCTTGTGCAGTGTTCTGTTTGGCATTGTATGCCACCGTCGTCATCAATTCGCCGGAGAGGATGACAAAATACGAATGAGCTGGTACAAGCGACATCAGTATTCAGCCGCTTAACCAGACATTCGACAGTTTAACTTTAACCAAAAGTGGAAAACGCGGGTTTCAATCCGATGTCTCCGAATCGGTGCCGGCCCCGCTGCTCTCGGTATTGGCGCAGGTGGAACCGCGCCGAGAAAGTGGGCTGGCCCCCCCGGCAAACGACATCCCGTCTTTTCCCATCAACAGGCCCTTCCCCAGCTTCCCTGTGAGGCAACTGTGACGAGCTGCGATGTCGGTGCCTAAATGGAAGGGTGATCATGCAGGCCTCCTTCATCATCACGCCGTTTCTGTTTCTCGGTCTTGGCGGCGCATCAGCGAAACGAAACTCACCCTTGCCAGCGGGCAGAAGCCGGGCTGATGGTAGTGGTAGCGGTAGCGGTAGCGGTGGTTGGTTGGGGTCGGTTCGCCCACACCTGCGCTCTCGACGCTTCTGGGCGTCTTCCCAAGCGGGCAAGCGGGTTGGGGCCATGACCATTCGATGCCCGGAAATCCACTCCTCTTGCCGCTTTTTTCCCTCGTCGGCCAGATACGCACCTCTGCATTCGCTGGCTCTGGGCCGTCTTCGATCGCGTCGTCCTCTGGCCCCCATTCGGCTCTTCACACACATCGACATCCACACACAAGGAAACTTGAAGGGTTAGTGGACAGCAAGGGTGGGGGATAATGGTGGTGGGTTATGAGGCATGTGGCTCGCCGCCGCACGCAACGAACCAACACGTTTTTGTTGCTCTTCGCCCCTCCTCCGCGCGCCTCCGCCGACCCCAAGTGACTGAATGGCTGACAGGCCCACCTACATTTACTCCAGGCTCCCCACTCCCATCGAACGACGGGTATTCGCTTCCATTCTGCACCTTTTTTTTTTTTTACTTACACCCCGCTTCTTGTCGTGGTTAGAAATCTCTGATTCCTCTTTCGAGCGAAGAGTTGATACATTATCAAGACTATACAGGAATAGAATCCTGAAGTAGCCGTTGTCCTGCCCGTCGGCGTTCGCTGTCTCCCGTGCCACTCCCACCACTGCTTACACGGTACTCGGCCTTGGTGCGAGCTATAGACATGACTTCACACAGCCGTCATGTCCGAACAGA
>JAIMZG010000311.1:0-13021 GCA_020466075.1 Colletotrichum coccodes | reverse complement strand
CATCGCGATCGCGGGGGGGGGGGGGGGGGGGGACGGGGGGAAGCTGCTGCGGGGACGATCACCTCGACGGCTGCAATGCGTCAAAAGAGTGTGGGGTCACCGACGGTGAAGTGGTTGCTCCATTCGGATTACAACGGGCCCAGGCCGAGGTGAGTAAATACCCCCCCGAGGCGAGAGCATTTTCAGGACCTAATTACAGGGCCCGGTCGCTGGTGGCTAGGGGGTTCGTGGTCGTCCGGCGCCTGGAAACGAGACTAGCCACTCCCGGCATTCGGGTGGTACACTTCGGTCGGTGTCGGTTTCTTTCACGGTGTTCTTGGCCCCATGTCGGGCACGCTCACACCATACCCACCCAGCTGCCGTAAGGTGAAGCCATTCACGGGTCGAATACGTAGCAGAACCACAGGTTTGCAACTCCGAAAAGAAAAAGGTATCGTACAATTTGGCGCCCTCCCTGCGAAAACACGACGAGGCCATCCCCTTCGACGCAAGCCAAGACATCGTCAGTTCGCCTCACAGGTTCATCGAAACCCCAGGATCAACGCCGTTCAACAACTCCACCGTCTCCTCCCACAACCGCCCCTGCATCTGCTCCCCCTCCTCCCCTTGCATGAGCTTGGGGAACTTGACGACCACGCAGTCGCTCATGTACCGCCCGTGGGCCTCCTCGCCCGCGAACGCGCCCGCCACCAGACACCGCGACCCGACCTCGGCCGTCCGCGCCAGCAGCTTCAGCCCGACCTTCACGACTATCGTCAGGGGGAAAGGGACGTTGCGGAACAGCGCCGTCGCGCAGAGGCCCGGGTTCAGCGTCGTCACCTGCACCCTCCCCTTGCCCGACGCGTCCGCCGCGATGGCCATCTGCCGCGCGAGGATCACCTGCATCAGCTTCGTCGTGTTGTACCGGTCCTTCAGGTTCTTGTTGGTGTTGAGCGCCTTGTAGATGTCCTCGGCGTTGCGTTCGTGGAACTTGGCCTGCGGGCCGTCGTGTGTGAGAACCCGTTTTCGTTCCTCGCCCGGGGACTTGCGGGCATCACGGCAGCAGGGAGGGGCACTCACCATCTGACTCGCATCCGACGCGACGACGACGACCTTTGGCGTCACGTTGTACGTCTTCCCCGTCCTCCTCAGCACCGGCAACAGCTTCAAACTCAACAAGAACGTGCTCAGCACATTCACCGTGACATGGCTCTCCCACCCCTCGGCGTCGGCCCTCTTGCTCATCGCGATGCTCGCGTTCAGCACCACCCAGTCCAGCCGCGGCAGCTTGTCCGCGCGCGCCGCAAACTCCTTGACGCTGTCGAAAGACGCCTGGTCCAAAGGCCACACTTCCACGACGCCGCGCCGGCCCGTCGTCAGCTCGATGTCCGTCTTGGCCGCCTCGCCCTTGTCGGTGCTGCGGACGGCGAGGATCACCTTGGCGGCGTTGAGGCGCACGAAGTGCCGCGCCGCCTCGAGGCCGAGGCGACGTTGGAGCCCGTCACGATTATGGTGCGGCCCGCGCAGTCCTCGGACGGGTACGGCAGCGTCTTGAACTGGGAGCGGAGGAAGTCCACTGCCTTCATGGTTGCGCCTTTTCCCGGTGACCTTGGTGATTCCCGGTTGCGTTCTTGATGTGGTGAATAATAGTCGTTGGAACTGTTGGATTTGGAAGCTGTAGGCGAGATGGAAACGAAACAGCGGGGAAACGAACGGGAGCGAGGTCGAATGGGAGATCCGGTGAGTTTATCAACACTCCCCCCCCCCCCCCCCCTCTCTTACACGTCCCTTCTCCCCTCTCCCGAACTTCCCGCACCGGAGCTTCTTTCTCCTCCTCAAGATCTGCAGGCTTTCCCGATCGAGGCAGCGGGGGAGCAGGGAGAGCAACAGCACGGCGGCTACCCTGATGCTTCCCGCCATCCGGGAAACGTTTCACCAGCTCTAGCAAAGGGGCATTGACCGATCTGCAACACAACGCTGCGCACTAGCCGCGTCGTGGCATGGGGTGGAAGACACGGCAGCAAAACGCATGTGTACTGTGCGCCTGCGGGCATGTAAAACATTGTTCCCGGAGACGTGTTCGTATCCTCTTTCATGCGGCCTCGACACGTATCCCGCTTTGACGCCATCTACTCCATTGGCTGTCCGTTGATGGCTGGGTCTGGATTCGGGCCAGATAGTATCAGACGGTCGGAATCCAAAACGTTGATGCATAATTCGCCAGGCGTCTTGATCGCATTCGAACATCGTTCTTGCCCTCGACAGTAAGGTATACCAGCCAATCAATCAGGGCTGAATGTGCGTCTCGAAAGACCGTCCAAACACGGCTTCACATGCTCGGTACGTCTTTGGAAGAATCGCAAACCCTCGTGGTTCGTTGACACGCCGTGAGCAAGGCCCCAGAGCAGTATGGAAGACATGGTCATATCAGAAGGGCCATACGCATAGGAACGTGATTCTCATTGCTGCCTCCACCGCGCTGTGACATCTTTGGCCGCCTTTCTAATCCAGACTTCATCTCAAGAAACAAATGTATGCCACTCTCATTAAAGGACTATCACCACAGCTGCTGCTGTTCACCTGTCTACTGCGTTCCATGCCTCCAGGGACCCCGCCGACGATACATGGGAAGATTTCACTGCCTAAACGCCGCGCTCTTTCTTTTCTGTGCCCCCGGAAGCATGGGGCGGCCAGCATTTCAGCGGGCAAAGTTCTGATGCTTCTCAGAAGCCGTCGTGTATGTCGTGTCGCGTCTTTCACTGGACCTGGCTGACGATCTCGCTGGCCTTGCCGAGGGACTCCACCATTTGCTGGCACTCCTTTCTCCTGCGGATAGTGAAATCGCTCTCCTTGAGCAGGTCATCCAGGGTGTCGGTGCGGTACATGTTCTCCAAGAGCTCCTTCTGCATTTCGTCCTTGGTAAACCTGTTACGCGTGTCAGCTCATGAAATCCATCAGACCCAATCATATCGTTCCACTTACTGGACGAGGGTGAGCATGATAGCCTTGGGCACCATGTCAATCATGGTGCGCCTCACGATGTTGTAGTAAGAAGAGATGAGCAGCTCTGACACTCCTGTTAGCGGGTCTTCATACAACGGCGCAAGAAAGACGTACTGATGACTTCAACCTCAATGTTCTCTCGCTCTGAGAGCGTTCCGGAGGCCTTCAGTGTTGGCGGCGGAGCTTCCATGGCGGCTGCCTTCTTCTTGTTCTTCGCGGCGAAGAAACTGCCAAAGAAGCCCCCATTCGCGGTGTCTTCTGGCACGACCGGGCTAGACGCTCTAGGAGTACCACCCGGCAGGGGCTTGCCGGTCTTGGGGTCGACCTGGACGGGTTTGGCAGGGTTGTAGCGCTCATTGACCATGGCCATGGCTCTGTGGCCGTTCAAGAAGTCGGGGTGGCCGGTGTTGATGTAGCATGCCTCCATGGCGACCAGGTCCTTGACCAGCTTGTTGGTAGGCTCCATAGCCTTCTTGAAGAAGTTGATGACAACGGCGTGGACCTTCTCCTTGAGCGAGGGATACCTGCGGTACAGCGACTTGCCGAGGAGCTGCGACAGAATGCGCACCAGCTCGTCATAGACGAGAGATACGCACTTCAGACTGGGATCTTCCAGGCGCTTGATCTGCTGCTTCACAATCAACTCGAAGGCGGTGGTGCCGACGAAGAGAGCCGGGGAAGAACCGGAAGAGTTGTACAGTATAGTGCGGATATCAACGTCCTTGACCACATCGAAGGGGTCCACGGCCTTGACACCGTTGGAGTACAGCTCGTGGAAAACGAAGCTGATTCTGGCACCGCCTGACAACTCTGTGCTCGAGAGCTCCGTGTTGTTGCCGTCCAGTACTGTCCGCCACTCGTTGGTGAATTCGGTGATGATGTTGAGTACAATGTTTGCACTGTTGCCCAGCATGCTCGGCCCCAAGCTCTCCAACTCGGCCGAGTACTTTTGCAGCGAGCTCGAGATGCGGGCCTTGATGTCGGGCAGCGTCTGCTTGATATGCATCATCAGGATAAGGTTGAGTTTCCTAGCCAGGTAAGGGGTTCCGCAGTAGGAACTCTTGTTTCTGTACGCCTTGTGGTTGTCGAAAAAGTTCTTCTCGTTTTCCAGGGCCGCCTGAATCGGCTTCTTGTTGTCGATGTCTCGCTGACCACGGTTGACCACAGGGACGTATCCCAACCGCAGGGGAATAATGCGACCGGCCAGAATATCAACGACGTCGGTACCCTCGTCCATGAGATCCACCTTTGTGAGAACACCGATCGTTCGCTGTCCCTCGGGGTCGACCTCGCGCGCAAGCTTAAGACCGTCAGAGTTGGCAAGATCGATGTTGGCAGCCGTGACGGCGAGGATGATGGCGTTGGACTTGGAGATGTACTTGAGAATCATATCGCGGATTTGGCGCTCGATGTCCCGAGGCTGGTCTCCGACGGGCACTCTGGTCAGGCCGGGCAAATCGACCAGTGTCAGAGTGAGTACGTTCGGGGAGTAGACTCTCAAGTTGATGGGGGCGGGCGAGATGCCTGCGTTGCGGCCGACCTTGGCCTCGGTTTCCCTGCTAATCTCATCCCGGATCTTGTTGAAGTCGTAAAACTTCTGGCCGGGGATGTGGAGGAACTCGCCCCATTCGTCGGCGTTGGCTGCCTTGTCGGTGCTGTTTTCCACCTCCTCGATACCGTTTTGTGAGGTCGCGGTGCGGTTGATGAGCTGGAGGACGAGGGGTCGACGGGTGACGATACCAGAGCCTCGGGGCAAGCTGAAGAGAGCAAGTTTGTTAGACGCCACCAAGAACTTGGGAGACATGTGACGGCGGGGCAGAAGGGGGATTGTCACACTCACAAGTCTCTTCCTACAATGTTCTCCAAGACGGAACTCTTACCGCTGGACTGACTGCCAACGACGACTATTTGAGGGAGATCGATGGGGTTGGTGACGCCGACTGTTGTGAAGACATCCTGGAGCTTGTTCACGAGCCTGTGGCGGAGCGCCCAGTTAGCTTCCGACATGGGTCAAGCGGTGTTGGGCATCACGAACGTGATCAAAGCGGGATCCGAGATGCCACCTTGGCTGGAAAGGGACTGAGGCGCGCTCATTGTTGCGATGCGGCCGACGCTCCTGGAAGGTACGGTGGTGGGACGGGTGGGAGTAGAGGATCAAGTCGAGGAACAGACTTCTTTATGGTCAACTGTCCTGTCGCAGATGGCTCCTGAATCGCAATACGTGGAAGGGCCCGGGAAAGGGGGGTCGGGTTCGAAGCGAGGACGACTGGGTAGCTTGAGGCGGGGATCCGATGGGAGCTCAGTCGCGATACCCCCTGCGTTTTCGGCGACAAGACGGGTATTTATATCGGCAAAGATGCAAGTTTGTCGAGCAGGTTTGCAGGTTTGGAGGTTTGGTTGGGTTGGAAATGGTGGGAAGAGACGTCGCAAGCACCCAGATGTCTCGTCTGTTCAAGAGCCTACACACGTTGCTGCCCTGAGAGTGTGCCTGGGATTCCTGACGCACCAGCCACATGCGTCCGGTCTCCACCGGTGTCATAGGCCCCTGTCACTCTGCCGACGACAGCACTGGTGCACCGGGCAGACAACAGTTGCCGGGGCGTTGGGCTGATTGGAGACCTGGAGACCTCCCATTTAGGCGCAAGTGTCGCACGTGACCGATTTGTCTGCACCCGGGCCGAACTGCTTCAGCACCCTGATTTGCACTGACAAGCTCCGTACAGCATCGTACACTTCCAATGGGTGTGTGTCGGAGAGATGCTGCTGGATGAAGAATCCGGGTGCCTATGCGTACGTTACTCAAACCACGTAAGTCGCGGTACAGCGTCGACGACTGGTTCACACCAGAAAGAGGATCTGTTGTTTATTTACTCATTTGACATACCTGTCGCGATGCGTGAATTTTCGAGGGATAAACGAACCTCGTTTGCCCATCTCGTCGCATATTGGCTCATTGCATCAATGAGTTACAGATAAGCACATTGCTTTTCTGCGGAATGCGACGTCTACTCAAAGTACTTTTTTGCTAATGGTATGGTGTCCCCGAAATAGCTCGCGGGAGAACTTTGGCTATTATCTGGCTGAAGGCTCAGTTGTATGAGTACAACTACATTTAGACTCTCCTTCGGAGTGCTTCCGACTACGATTCGTCATGTTCATCCTCGACATTCGGTGTCTCTTCTGCAGCTCGGCGCGAGATACTGCAGTGAGTGCATGTCATCCGGACAAGGGTCCGTTGCTGAAGCGTGCGGACCGAGACGGCGAATGACGATGAGGGACAATGGTAAAGAGGCGGACACCAATACACCTCTGGCGATGCGTTCGAGCCTCTGGCGACCGCATTTTAGTGGCTAGCGGCACGGTACAACCTCGATTGAGGCGATAAACTGCATGTTCATCCACACTTTGATGTCGGAAATTTGGCGATACACTTTTGTAAAAGAGTAGCTTGTCTTTGGCTTTGTGACAGGCCTAATCGACAACCAGCTCGGGGTACCGTATCCACCGGGCCAACTGAAAAGCTAGGTAGCTTCGGTTCCCAGTTACAAGAAGACAGAGTGATGGTGAGATAGATACTCCACCACGCTCTGCGGATTCACCTACAATATAGAGGCGCTACTGTGCATGTGACCCCTCCCTTCCTTCTGTCGGCTCGGTATCTGAGTTCATCTCGGATGGGATCCTTCTCGCATATGCAACATATGGTCTGGTCCGGAGTGGTGTGTTAGTGAGCTTCACTGTCTTAGCCCGTGGCCAGTGAACCGGCCCTCCAGCCACCCCAGTAAACAGGTCATCCGTCTCCACCCTCTTGTGCAGAGGGACTGCCACAGACCCAATCAGACGGCATCCCGTCATCTGCAGGCTTACTGGCCCCAGTGCTTGTCCAGTCAGGGTGCTACAGCAGTGCGCGGCTGCCGGCCACGGGTCCCTACAAGGGAGGCTAGATAGCGGCCTACCGTTGAAGGCCAGAGGTACCTGGCTACCTTGGGTAATCTGATTATGTCGGTGACCTCCTACCTCATTGTATGACCTCTACCATCTCGCAGCCCCGAAACCTGCACCTACGAACTCCAAATCTCAAAGCTTCACCTTCCACTCCACGTCCCGCTTCCGCCTCTACGCACCTTGGTTCGGCTCCCAGACCTTCGATCCTCACACGCACCTCATTTTCTTCGCCTTACCGCACCGAACGCCCACACGTCCGTCCGTCCGCACTACCGTATCGTACGAACGACCCTCCGCTGAACCATTCTGTAATCAAACATACTAGCGACAAAGCACTCGCCACAACATTCCTACCATACCTGGGCGTCTCCGTCACTCCCAAGATATCGACCGACGAGAGCAACCGCGGGTCCTTCCCGCGGTAATAGAGGCCGACCTGGACCGCAACTCCAATCCAGATTCCAATTCCCATCCCATCCCTCTTGACCAACATCTAGCCACCCCGCCGAATATCCAGACATCTCCAGACGCAGCCCTTCCACCAGCCCCCGCGGCTTCCCGCCCCTCCTCTTCCGACGATATCGCACCCTCGAGTCCCCACCATCCGACTAGTGCCCAACATTCGTCGGTTGCCCCCGGAGTGACAGTATTTCCCTCGACGCCCCGTCAGGTCTTGGGCCGTAGACAACGAGCCGCTTCCGACTCGGATCGGGGAGACTCTCCTGCGACGTCTGCGGACGCCAGTCGACCCGCCTCTCATCGCTCCAAACGCAGAAGAGGAAACTCCAACATGATCTCAGACGGCGATGGAGTTCCTTCGAATGGAACGTCCAGGACGTATTCCAACGGTGCGAGGGCGGAGACGCCGCTGACCGCCTCGGTGACCAACGGCGCTCGCAAAGCCGCTGCTATGAACGGCTCCTCCCGCCCCGAGAAGGAAGCGCCACCGCCCGTCCCGTCGACCTACCACGGACATGATCGAGAGGAGGTTACGCGGATACTGATACAAGCGCTGTCCGATATGGGATACCATGGGGCTGCCGAGAGCGTTAGCAGAGACAGCGGCTACGAGCTGGAGAGCCCGACCGTCGCCGCTTTCCGTAGTGCCGTGATCGGCGGCGAGTGGAGCGAAGCTGAGGAACTCCTCTTCGGAGCAGTCACGTCTGATGACCGAGGCCAGCAAGGGAACGGCTTGGTACTGGCACCTGGATCCGACCGAAATGTCATGCGATTTTGGTTGCGTCAACAAAAGTTTCTCGAGCTGCTGGAGCAGCGTGACACCAGCCGGGCGCTGATGGTGCTGCGGAGCGAGCTAACGCCGCTTTACCAAGATACGCAGAAGCTTCACTTCCTTTCTAGCCTCCTCATGTGCCAATCTACGGAAGATTTGAAGGCCAAAGCCGAGTGGGATGGAGCTCACGGTCAGTCAAGAAAGGTTCTATTGTCAGAGCTGTCAAGTGCGTATTCCCCATTCCTTGTCGACACACGTGTGGTGCTCATATATGTGTAGAGTGCATTTCGCCTTCAGTCATGCTGCCGGAGAATAGGCTTGCCGTGCTCTTGCAACAGGTGAAGCAAAGCCAGATAGACAGCTGCGTCTGGCATACGACTGCGTCATCGCCGTCGTTATACTCGGATCATTACTGCGAGCGGAGTCATTTTCCCACGGAAGTCGCGCTAGAGCTCACAGACTTGACCGGCGAGGTCTGGCAGGTTTTGTTTTCGCACGACGGACAGCGCCTCGCTGCGTGCGGGGACGGTGAGGCGGTTGTCATCTGGGATCTACCATCATTCACAGTCTCTCAGGTCCTGCGGCCACATGCCCAAGGTGTCGGCGGCTTATCCTGGAGCCCCGACGACTCCTTGATTGTAACATGCTCACAGGACAAGTACGCACGGCTTTGGGATACTAGGGTAAGCATTCTACCACTTACACAACTGCGGTCGCAATGCTCATTTCCAACAGACCGGAGAGATGATCTTGAAGCTTGAGCGGTTCGAAGAACCGGCCAGCGGCTGTGTCTGGGCGGCGGATAGCAAGAGCTTCATCACCGGATCTCTAGACAAGGAGCACGGCTTACGCACCTGGAGCATTTCTGGCGAGATGATATGCGAATGGGGTAAGAAACACAGAGTGCAAGACATTTGCGGTTCGCCGGATGGCCATTGGCTCGTTGCGGTCGACGATGCGCAGAAGATCCACGTTTACAACGCCCTCACGCGCGAACTGGAGTACGAAATGGAGGTCAAGTCTCGGCCGACCTGCGTGAGCATCAGCGAAGACTCGCGTCATTTGCTACTCAACAAGAAAGACGGGGAGCTGCAGCTGATAGATCTGGTAAACCGGACGTCGGTGCAAAAGTTCCTCGGTCATACCGGAGGGGACTACATAATTCGCAGCGCATTCGGAGGAGCTAATGAAAGCTTCGTTGTGAGCGGCAGCGAAGGTAAGTTTGCCCAGGTGCAGCAACGGCAAGCGTGCTGACTCCCGGGGCTTAGATGGGAACATTCTCATTTGGCACAAGAACAGTGGCGCCGCGGTAGAGAGGCTCGAAGGACATCAGCCTCGAACCAACGCTGTCGCCTGGAACCCGGCAGACCCATGTATTTTGGCATCGTGCGGCGACGATGGCAAGGTCAAAGTGTAAGCTTGCGATGTCAGCGTAGACCGTGCTCTCACTGACACTTCGTAGATGGTCGAACAAGAACCGAAGCGCAGCTCTCAGGTCATTACATAACGGTGCCTCCCGGGGGTCGAACGGCTGGAATATAGAGGAGCGTTCTGGCGACGAATAGGAAACCGCTTGTTAAGCGGAAAAGGATCCGTCCATACTGACATATAGGTTCGTTCAATCATCTTGGAGCATAGATCGAGTTGGGATCAGAAACGGAATAAACCCCCTTCATCAACATGTCACGGTGTCACGGTGTCACGGCGTACTCTGGATTGGGACGTAGGAGTGAGGCGGTTATTGCTGTTCTTGGGCCCTTGCACGGTTGGTTCGGCTTGTTACAACCAGACCGATTTATGTTATGTTCTCGGGTATCAAGACTGTTATTGCAACGCAGGAGCTTCCGTGAATTGCCTTTTGGTTGATTTGAGCTGTTCCGTGCCTTCCGGCGAAATTTTCAACACTTACTTTCGTCGTCTCCTGTGATGCCTGCTCATTCTTCGCCCCTTCTGACCTGCGGGGTTGTCCAACTTGATGGAAAGAGCCGTCTCCTTACGTGCATGTCAACATATTACTAGTAGCCAATTGCTTCGATCACAATTCGGGCAGGAGCCTGATGCCATGGACATGAACGGACTCAAGAAGTAGCGGTCCCCTGCCGGCGAACGCTGCTCTTTTAATCCGAGCCTCTGAGAAATAGTGCTGCTTTTCCCCCGGCATATCCCACATCATCCACGCCTACCGGCTGCCGGGGATCTCAATCTCGTCCTCCACCGCTGTGCTTTTTCGCCTTACTATCAACGACATCTACTTCGTCCACCATTGTCATCAAAATGTTTTCTCCGTCATCGCTTACCACGGAAAGGCCGGCCAAGAACGGGCGAAACTCGACGGAGACAGTACAACAAAGGCCTAGTATGCTGGGGACCGTTCGCTCGCACAATTGGCTTGCCAAACAGAGGCCGCACATCACCAACGAAGCCGCATGTTGCCCTTGCGTCGTGTACGCCCGCACCGCAGAGAGACTTGAAAGAGTTGCCTACGACGAGGATCCTCTGAGTCCACCATCGGGTGGCTGCAGTAGTCCTTGCTGGTCTTGTTTCCTGAGCTCCACGGGTACGTCGGGTCTTTTGGGGGGGGTTCCCGCAAAGCATTGTCTGACCGCTGTAGTTTGCAATTGGAAAAAGCCACTCCGCGACCAGCGTGGTGATATCCGAGACCGCTATGCCATCACGGGCAGTGCGGACGACGACGATGTCAACGCTTGCGCGCACCCATGCTGGACTCTCATGCTCAATCACAACGAGGTCTTGATACGAGAGAAGATCTGCCGGGACCTCAAAACCTACCCTTTTTCCCCGGGTCCTCCGCCTAAGGAGATCCGCCGCTTCAAAGCCCAGCCAGATAACCCGTACAAGTCGCCATCGCAAATGCAGATGAAGAGCAAGAGCCTACCGCGGATCTTGGAGTTGCCAGAATCCGGCAATTCCACGGGGAGGTTCGAGCCGCCCTACGTGTTGACAAGCCCCGAGTTGGACAAGATTGAGCCAGAGAGCAATTCCCTATCACCGCCTCTCCGGCACGACAAACGCAAAGACACTCCTGCGAGGTCTCCGGATGTCCTGCGAAGTCCTAATCTGGGCCCCAAGGATCCTCACGTAACGGTGGCCTACTTTGCCCAACCTCATCGACTCAGTCAAGACCCCCAAGACCCAATCAGGATCAAGCAGTATCCTCACACCGTCCACAACGATCCTCTTTTTGGGATTGCTGAGGAAGTTCACCCGCATACAGTCCATGATGACCCCACAACTCGGGTGGCTCGCCGGGTGGCCCCTCATCAGATCAAAATAGACCCAAAAACACCATTGGCAAAGACGACGGTACCTCATAGCGTACACCACGATGCGACCTTCCAGGTAACCAAAGAGCCAACACAACATTCAGTTCATAGCGACCAGACAACCAGAGTGGGCAGCCCCGTTCACGATCACAGACTCAGCCAAGACCAGGTGGTACCGGTGAGCATGCGAACGAACCCTCACGGTGTTCATGACGACCAAGCAGTGAGCATGCCTGTTCAGCCAGCGTCGCATCCCCTCAGCAGAGATCCAACGGCGCCCCCGTTAGAGCACACCGCCCTCCATGGTGTCCATGATGACCTTGCGCTCAAGATTGCTGAAGACAAGCCGAAGCAACATACCATGCACACCGACGCCGCAGTCCAAGCACCCAAGAAGAAGCCGAGTCCCCATCAGCTAGGAGACGTTGGCCATTCTGCAACGGCCCCAGCAGAACTTGACAAGAAGTCTGTAACGGGCGGCGTCGATAATTCCGCACAGGTGGCAGGAGGGAGCAAGTAATAAGGGGAAGTAAGCAAACCATCCAACAGCCTTTGTGATTATAGCCCATAGCCGTCATTCCTAGAACCGCTCTCCATAATACACCGCCAGTATTTTTTGTCTCGGAACAGCTTCATTTTACCTGGTGTTGTTCCTTGATGTGACCGCCTCTACATCGAGCCTTGACGTCGCCAAGTTGTCCTTGAAGCCTGAAGTGGGCGGCTTCGAAATTGGTGACCTGCGATCCCCCTCCACTCAAGAGCGACTCCACTCAGCCGGATATGACGTGCGTAGTCTTCAGTCTGATACCAGAATGGTAGCAATTTCACCTCACCTCACCATCCGCTTTTGAGGCACTCTGCAAAGAACTTCATCAGGGGGAACATCTCCTCCCGATCGCGGGGCATGGCCACGTCTTTCCGCTTCCACTTGACGAGCCTAACATCAAGGAACTCCTGCTTGACAGCATCGAACGCGTCGTCGTCAAGCTGGACGAGGCAGGCCTTGGTCTTGCACTTGCCGCGCGTGCTGACGGTCGGGATCATGGACTGCGGCAAGGGCCCGCCGATGGAGAGGACGCCCTTGAGGGTATTTTCGTCGAAATGGGCGTTGCCGCCCCTCGACGGTTGGTTAGTCTGTGCAGGCACCTCAGTGACGTCGACGACTTTGGGGCCGAGGCGGAGCTGCGACGCGATACCCAGGGCCAGGGAGCCGCCCTGACCGAAGCCGAAGAGGATTATGTCGCTGAGCTCCCAGCCGCAGCGAGCGATCAAGGTCTCTCGGATGAGGCGGTCGACAACGAGGGCGGATGATTTGGAGAAGCCCGGGTCTGGAGAGAGAGAGTCGGTGGAGGGGTCGAAGGTTATGTCGTCGCCCCAGTGGAAGTGGCCTGCCCCTGCTCCGGCACCAGCACCAGCGGATGCTGACGAGGGGGTGCCATCGGGGAGCATAGACGGGGGCAGCGGGGATGGGCGCGGACGGAGATGGAGAGGACGCCGGGGGAGGGACATGGCCTTAGCAAAAGAGGCGAATGGGGCTTCGGAGTCGCCTAGCCCGTGGAAGAGGATTAGGATTGCGGTG
>JAIMZG010000310.1:0-82638 GCA_020466075.1 Colletotrichum coccodes | reverse complement strand
ACGGCTCGTTGTTGCAACAGAAACATCCGGACCAGCCCATAGCTCAAATGATCAATTAAAAGTGCCTGTTGGAAGAGAGTCTCGCCTTTGAACCAAAGCCTGGACACAGATAGAGATCGCTTGAATTGGTTTGACTACGTTTTACGGAATCTAGACTCCTTTCTCGTTCGTATCTATTTCAATGAAGGTGATTATATTGGCGAGTCGACAAATTAGCTTGCACGCGACAACCATTCTCAAGCAAAGTATGCCAGGTGGTCTGTACAAGGTAAGTGGCGTGTCAGACAGTATGTGGAACCCGAACAAGATGGGAATGGTACCCAATACACCCGCTGTGCGACTTTGCTGGTGACCAGGCACTCAGGTGACAAAAAACAGCGCCGGTTTTTTCGGGGTGCTTAAAGTCGCCGGAGTCCCTGGTTGCCTTGCGTCTCTGCTTTGGAAAAGGATTGACAGACTGGTTCGCCTCGACACAGGTCGCACGTTATGCACAGGGCGGGCGGGCGTTCTGCCAGCGGCTCTTTCCCGCTCGCCAACACCACTGATTCGGCATGAACCAGTACCAACCAATAATCTCTTTGCCGTCCATTGTCCTGTTTGACTACTTATATAGTTACTGCACTAAGCCAAACATTTGGTTTATTATGCGTCTCTTCTTCATCGTTGCTTTCAAATAATCTCTGTGTTCTACTCATCCAGCAATTTCATCATAGAAATTTTCTGCTTTCAGTACTGCTCAGTGACCTGGTGCTGCAGACTCTACGCGAAATTGCCGCCATGAATCCGACCTCGAACATCTCAGTTGTCAACGGGTACGGCAATTTCTCGCGGCCCATAGTGTCTTCATCTTCCCATGACCTGGAGTTTACCATCCGGCTTGGTTTAAAGAATCTTGCTGATTGTCATTACTTCCAGTGACGTACTATCGAGCTACACGAACACCGGCCCCAACGAAGTGCGACGCCTTCAGGATGAACGCCTCCAGCTCTTCATGGGGGACGATGAGTCCCCTAGCCCGATGATGGCTCACATGACAACTTCCTCCAAGGAATCTGTCGCCAAGCACAAGAAGAAGATGTCCAAGAAGGTTAAAAAGATCATGTCCAAGGTCCACAAATGAGCGGCGCGACGTGCTTCTAATATATAGAGATGGGAAATGTCCGCTCATCCACAAAGATTGACAAGTGAGCATGCAACTTCCTGCACGTTAACAAAAAGTATTAACAGGACTCGTCACAGGCCCCGTGCCCGAACCTCAGTCGACTCCCTCCTCTGCGAGTTGCGACAGTGCCATCACGCCCCTTGACGGCCGATACCCGACCGGCCCGCCCCGGCGGGAGTTCGAGGCCGAGTCTCCAAGGACTCGGATCCGAAACTCTAAAACATGTGGAGAAACCCGCCGGCCAGAGGTGTGACATCTGGGGTGCAGCCACAAGCCCCGATACCAAGAGACCTGGCCACGTCGATTGCACTGCGCCCGTGGCGCATGGGATGCTGCGACTCGATTGGTTGCAGACCCCCGACCCCGACCCTGTGTAGCGACAGCTGGTTGCCTCGCAGGCGCAGACGATCCATGGCATCTAGAAGTATACAACGAACGCTATTCCCCTCTTCCACTCCCCCAACCCATCGATTTATTTCCTTCAAGAGACATTCGTTTCCCTCTCGACGTCGCACACGCCACGTTTCGGAGATTTTCAACCTTAGGCTCCAAGTTCGGCTTGAACCAAGAAGCCACCGCCACATCACCGGTCGCACATCGGCGACAGCCCCCGTCAAAGCGCGCCTCCTCATGACGGCCGCGCAAAGACGCTTGCGATCTCCCGCCCGCGATCTAAGCAGCGACAGATCGGATGTGTGCAGGTGTCACGGTCGCGTAGCCTAGCGTTCATTGGCCAACCTTGGGTGGGAAATCATCACAACGGGCGGTCGGACCTCAACAGACGCAGGAATGCTTGTATGTGCATGTGCATTAAAGAATTAGATACTACAACAAGATTGAAACCGATCTTTGAAGCCCCCCAAACTCCGTGGATATCATGCAGTGCCCAGTAGTCGTTTAATCGTGATGCTTTTGTTGGTGCCTCTCCAGCTCATCTGGTCCTGGTTTCTCGCAGTGAGAGGATGTAGGGCAGATCCGTTGAGTCCGTCCGCGTCGCTAGGCGGATGACGGAGCCCGATGCAGAGCTTCCTGACGCCCTCGATCTCAGGCTGACGTTTGACGAGGAGTGACTGGGGCCGTATGCCTGCCGGGTCTGGGCGAAACTGTTCAAGCTCGAGGATCTCGATATCGCTCCGGCCAACGTGCCCAGCGGAGTCGCGGGTGCGGTGCGGTACTGGGCCCATGTATTGGCAGAGGAGTTGCGCGCATCCACTGTCGGCGCTCTCCTATCGTACGAGCCTTGTGTGCTCTGTGTCGCAGATCGGGATAAGGTACGTGGGGTGGTGGGGTTGGTAGCCATGGGCGCATCGTCGATGTCGCTGTCGGAGGCTTCGCTGGGCCCGTCGAGAGGCCCCAGGACCGCCGGGTCTAACGGCCGCATGCCCCGTAGTATCGCGGCAAAAAGATGCATCAATTCGCGGAAACGGGCGTTCGATATCGGCCGCGTCGAGAAGCGTGCATATTCGTATGTGGAGAGGAAGTCCGCGGTCGTCGCATTAAGCGAGATGACCCCCAGCTCAGCCAGGTGGCCAAGATAGTCGCGCAGGCTCATGGGTAGCGGCCGCTGCAGCAGAGCCACAGCGTCGGCATCGAGCATCGGCGGCTGGGCCGGAGAAAGAGGGTCGGGAGGCGCCAGCGTCAGGGCTTTCGCTTCGATGAGGTTTGGCAGTTCGGAGAGGACGGTGCTGTATTGCAGATCCGGCAGGTCAATTGAGTTTGGGGACGACCAGCCGTAGTGTTCAATTTCACCCCAAACGGGTCTTCGAGGTGGCAGCGCAATGCCGGTTTCCTTCTCTGTTGTTGCCGGCTTTTTCAGGGTCGGAAGCTGGAATCGCTTCCTAGCCGCGCTGCTTCCGGAATTTTGCTTCTCCACGAGCACCTCCTCCATATCGCTGCCAATTAAACTCGTCTCGATCCGCGGCCGCGCGTCGTAGGCAATAGCTGCACTGCGCTTCAGGTCGGCCGTGATCATCTCGTGAACCTTCTTGTTCACATCGCCCTTCTCGATGGGGACCCATGGCTTCGGTATGGATGCGAGGATTGTCTTGTTGAGGTACAGCCGCGTCGCGTATATGAAGGAGACGATGAGGAGGGTGAGGACCAGAGCGGCGGCAATGATCCAGATGTTATATGGTTGGTTGTTCGACCAGGCCTGGTAGATGGTGTCGCCGGGGGTGACGAGGAGGAGGATGGTCAGGAGGAAGCATAGTACGAAGTAAAAACTGCCGTATATGAAACGGAATATCGCTCGTGGGGAGAACATCGGGGTCGATTCGAGGGGGTTCCCAGCGTTGAGTATTCAACCCGGGAAACGACGAGTTTTCAGGTTGACGATCATGGACGGACGAGCCAGTGCATGAGGTGATGGCGCAAACCGGAAAAGCATGGCTGGGTGGAAAGACGCCGATGCGAATAGGGCGAACTGTAGAAGTAGCCAGGCTAAGAAGGGTAAAGGTCAAACATTACATAGGGACAAATAAAAAAGGGTATAGTAAGGTCGAGTGAGGGAATGGAGGTTGGTGGACAAGATATAAAAAAAAAGGGCGGAGGTTGCGCACGCAGCTGCGTGAGGATGACGACGAACAGGACGGGACGGGCGAAGGCGGGAGCGAGAGGTTGGTTGGGGCCATTCATTTTGTTTTATTTCGCCGAACGGGCTTAGCAGCACCATGTTGGCCTTGCACAAAGCTCAGGTGGGGGGGTTCTCACTCCCATGCGGACCCCTGTCGCTTCCAGGCTTTCCATGCTCTAACCCGCAATCCGGTTTAGCGGCACCAGCGGGTGGGCGGCAACGGGCACTAACTTTCTGGATTCCAGGCGTCCGTGGACAAGATCACAACGGGATGGAATGAGAGGGGAGGAGTCCTCGGCATGATTGATCTTTTTTTACCTACCGCCTTAGGTTGTGGAAGCACGAGTCCATGACTAGTGTCCCTCTTGTCTTACACGTGCGGCGGTGCCCAATCGGCGGCATCCAATCGTCTCATGTCATTCCTCGCTGCTGGCCCCGACGGACGGGCCTACGCAGACAAGACGAGGCTTGCGTACCTCAGTTGCATGTGACAAGAGACTTGCGGTCACGGATCGTCTGATGCAACCACAACTGCGTTGGATTGGCACTTATTCTATGATACACGTCGTTATGCCGTTATGCATGTGCCGTTTTTGCCCACCAAACGCCTCTCACAATTCGTGATAGTATTGCGATACCAGATATGATCCAAACTGTTCCTAGCGTGTCTGCTGCATGTCGGGAAGTCGAGGTTTGTCCTCTCTCAGGGGAGCATGTTGGGCTGCGGCCTCCTTCGCCAGGCGCATGTCCGTGCGGGTCAACCTCAAGTCACTGCTGTAAGGTTCAAACTCCGCAATCACCTGGTCCAAGCCTGTCTTCAAGGCTGCAATCAAAGCATCCACCTCTGGTGCGGCTCTGCTCTTCTCAATATCGGTCCAGTGAACAGGAAAGTTGGCTTTGAACGCCTCGATCTTGGTGATGACTGTGGTAAAAGTCCGAATGATGGTGGGGATATCCTTGTGGACCTTGCCGAACGAATCTTCTGTGAGACTGTGGACAGCCAACAGGCTCAGCACGTCGACGGCGTTGACGTATTGGCTCAATTCTGAGTATGGTGTTCCGAGCACGACGGCGGTGAGCCGGTTCCGGAATTCTTGGCGGAAAATCCAACCGACGTACTCGTTGCTGATAACCTTCAGAGCCCACGTCTGGAATTGGCTCTTCAGATGAGGGGACGACAGCGCTTCCTGCTGCTCTTTGCTCAGAACCTTGTCACGAGCCCCCCGGAGTGTCTTCTTCGCGATAGGGCTTAGCTGCGACACGGGTGAGTTACCAGGATGGCGTCCAACTTGGGTCAGAGCCTTTTCCATCTCGGCACGCATCGTCTTGTTTGCGGGCTTGCTCTGGAAAATCGGGTCCTCTTTCAAAGGCGCCGAGGAGCGAGCCCGCACTACTTCGGGCTGGGCGGGGGCCGCGGGCGCAACCGCAGGCTTCCCGTACTCGTCGATTCTGCTCTCGATGCTCTTGATGACACCGAGGCAGTGGACGTAGATCTGAGACCACGTAGAACCATCTTTCCGATCGATATCCTGGAAGATGGCCTTACGTCTGCCTTCGTCGTTTCGAGCGATATACGCCAATTCCCAGAGGGCAAAGCACTGCGCCTGTTAGCCGGAGCACAATACGATATTTTCCACTTTCAAGAACTCACTCGTATCTGGTCCTTCTTGCTCTTAAGCCCGTTGAGAAGACTGCCGTTCGGGTCCTTGGATTCGCTCGTAAGAGGCTTGCCATTCTTGAGCGGCGCCTTGACCATAAAGGTCGAGAAGGCATGGTTCGCAGTCTTCCAGACAACTGTAATCAAGAAGCCAGCCACGACGCAACGATAGAGCAAGGCCGCGTCCCTAGGCGAATTGGGTGGCAGCATGTTGGTTTTGGGGAGGTTGTAGAAAGGCCGCAAGAAAAACAGCGCCCATCGCCACAGGAAGGATCGCAAGAATGTCATATAGACCACGCCGGCGACAGGAGCGACGCTGAGGCATCGAACCCCAGATTGGATAAGGATCGCAGGCACTTCTCCCAGGACCTTATTCAGCGGAGCATCCCCTGAGGCCTTGACTTCACCTCCCTCAGGTTTCGACACATCGATCAGAAGCTTGTCGTTGTCGTGGTAGAAGTGGAAGATCGCCTGGACGGCGGCGCTGACGGCCATGTAGCAGAAGAAGAAAAGTGTCCTCTCGTTCACCCTGGCGCGGTCACCGCTGTAGTACGTGACCCATCCCAAGTTTGCGCCCTCCGGCAGGGCCCAAAGGTAGACGTGGCTGAATAGCGCGCTCGAGAAGCCGTAGAAAAGAAACGCTTCGAGGGTATGGATGCTGAAGAAGAACTTCGCGAACGCGTGAAACGTCGAGTTGGAGGCGCGGGCGCCGACGTGATACTGCGCAATGCGCAGGATCAGGATCGACAGGCCACAGATGAAGAGGAATAATGTTCGAAAGCCAGCGGGGCCAATGGGGAACCAAGACCAGAAATCTGAAGGCGGAATGTCAGTTGGAAGTTTCGTGAGCTTGCATCGTGGGCGACTACTCACAAGAGCCCCAGCCCGAAAGCAAGACGGCCTGGAAATAAGATAGACCTAGGAGAATTGTCGCAGTGGAAGAAAATCGCCTTTGCAGCGCGGGCTGCAGAAAGTCCTTATAAGGAGCCCTTCTGACTGTTGCCGGTGCCATGCTGAAGTTGCATGGTCATCGAGACCGTGTGTTTTGGGCGAAGTTGGCGAGGCTGCACTTGGACTTGTGCCGTGGCCAGGATCTGAAAGTAAATAGTGTAAAAATCTCCAGTGCAACAACACTGCAGCTACGGATCGAGCTCTTGCCTGAGCACAAGCTGCATCCGGACCCGCCCTGGAAACGGACTAAGCCGCCACACATCACGTGCAGATAAGCAATCAGGCACCACAATTGCGAACGTGAGCTGATTGGATGGAAAGAGGCACCTTACGTAGTGTTCCAGCCACAGCCAACTACGACATACCGGTTCCTGGCGGCCATTACAAGCCTGCCCTCCCCCGGACATCTCAACTTGTCGTCGCCCGCCAGATTTGATTTACTCTCGAACGATACCACGCCATTCCTTTGATACCCCTTGCTCCCGAATTCTTGCATACACCATCCCCGCAATGTCCTACGATCAGCTATCATCCCTCGAGGCCGGCCGATCGGGTCGCCAAGGCAACTACTCCGACGACCCCGAGTTCAAGCAACTTCAGTCCCAGTTGACCAACAAGATATTCAACCTGCGGCGCAACATCCAGCAACTCACAACCGATGTTAACATTCTCGGAACAAAGCGCGATACCCCCCGTGTCAGGGAGCGAGTCCACGACCACCTCGAGAAGACTCGGGACCTGTGCAAGGAGATTGGAGATGGAGTCAAGAAGCTTCAGACCTGGGACGATCTGACGGTTCGTGTTGTCCGGATGCTCTCCGCATGTCCAATTGCTAATGCAAAATGTAGAAACAACAAAAGTACGACCAGTCTAGGATTTCGACAGACTTCCAGAACGTCCTCCAAGAGTTCCAAGACATCCAGAGGAAAGCGCTCGAAAAACAGCGGGCGTCCGTCACAGCAGCGCGCGCGGCGACCGAAGGCGAGGGGGCAGAGGGTCCGGCCGGATCCGAGGACCGTCTCGAGCTGCAGCAACAGCAGGAGGTTAGCCGCCTGGCGTCACAGGACGAAGTAGACTTCCAGGAAGCACTCATCGTCGAGCGCGAAGAGGAGATTCGCAACATCGAGCAGGGCGTCGGCGACCTCAATGTTCTGTTCAGACAGGTTGCGCAGATTGTAACCGAACAAGGGGAGCAGCTTACGTCGATTGCGGACAATGTAGAAGACGTGCGCGATGATACTCGCGGCGCACAGGTCGAGCTCCGACAGGCGGCAAGGCATCAGAAAGCGGCCCGCAACAAGGGGTGTTGCTTGATGCTGATTCTCGCAGTCATCCTCACCATCATTATTCTCGCGATTGTATTGGATTAGCATGGCTGGCATAGGGTCCCATGATATCAGGTCTTGTCTTTGTTTGATTGTTGTTATTACATCGGCGTTTCGGTGGCGTGCCGCTGTTATTGTACATCAGGCTTTTCCGTAGCCAAGGAAATAATTCCCAAACCGGGTTTCTGGCTCCCACTACCATCAATAATCTATGCTCGCAAGATGGGAGACTCGCGGCGCCGGCAAGGCTGAATGATGCGAGGCTTGGGAAACACCCTGTCGACAACCTTGCCAGAGACCTGGGTGAAGGCCATGGACGAAATCCAGTAAACAAACAAGCCTGCGGGTAAGTTGCTACAGAGCGCGGGCACGACAATTGCCGAGACGAGTAGTCCCCTTTGAAGGCGTACTCTCCACTTCAGACTGGGGGTCATAAATGCTTGGGAGTTACCGATATTGAAAACGAGCTTTCTCATCTCCTCTTGCTTCGGGAACATGGCGTACCCCATCGTCAACATCAGCATTCCAGGTAGGGCCATTGTAGGGTCTGCCACCGTGAGATCGGTGAACCACAACGTGCCTCCGTTGGCCATACCGGCTTCCACGGTCGAGCCCAGAGACTGCAGGCCGTTGGAAATAACTTCGGCTGATGATGATAGAGCCGTCGACGCCTGCTCAGAAACAGAAGATACGCCGTCTACGACTGGCGGGGCAGTGTCGTTGTAGTTGCCTGACAACAAGGACAGCCAGCCGCCACGGGCACCGCAGAGTCGTCTCAGGGTTTCAGACATGAGGAACCAGATGGGTATGCCGAGTACCGGCGCCCAGGCCTTCCAATCCTGACATCCTCGCTCCCTGAGAAGTCTTTTCCGAGTCCGGGCCAGTTGCATGGCCTTTGAGAGGCCACCGGTATGGATTTGAAATCTCCAGGCGTTGACCAGGGGCGTGGCTTCTGCCTGTTTGTTGACGATGTGCTTGGCGATCATTTGAAGTGGTGTTCTGACGACGGCGACGGCAAAGGCGGCGAATATGACTGTCGTGCCCCAGTGTCCTGTAGAGCTGAAGGAGTTCAGCCAGATGAGAGCCTCCCCGGTCGCTTGAACGCTGCTCTCAACATAGGCGCCCATGGCCAGATTCCTGACACCAGTCGTCCGCTGAGGAAAGCGTGGGGTAACCGCGCTCACATTCGGGCGTACACAGGCAGAGCGCGAAAGCGAGCTCGCTGCTGAGAGGCCCAGTGGTTGGCGCAGACCGGGCGCGAAAGCGCAACGCGCCGCTCCGAGGGAAGCCATGATGAGGATGGTTATGCGCTCATCAGAGGCTCGTAAGTGTAACCGAGTCGCCTGGCCTCTTGACGTAGGCGGGAGCTTCCGTTTGAGTATGTGATTAACGGCTAGGTCAGATACCCAATAGCGACAGTTGATGTTAGACTTCGTGTTGGGCGAGAATGAGATGAATCGATGTTCGAACCTCAGTGGTCAATCGGAAGCTGCGAAAATGGGTACCTGCACGGGCCACCTAAGATCGCCTCAGTTCAACAACTCGAACGGAACTGCTGCCGCATGCGGGTGGGGGCGGGCGGTGAGGGAAGGGGGGAGAGAACCACAGAGCCTCCCGTCGTCGGCCAGCGCAGCTCCACCGTTCCCGCCAGCGCGTCACAAGTCAACCCAGCGCAATTTGGCCCAGCTCAACGGGCCGGAAAAGACCAGGAACCTTGTGAGGTCCACTGGCCACTGCCGCAGTGCGAGGAGACGGAAGGTGTGTGGCGCCCTAAACCATGTGCGCGTAGCCGCTGCAGCTCCCCCACCCCATTTTCTAGCTTGCGGTACAACCTGGCCAGTTTATCGTCTACATCCACGGCATCCCACGACGACGTCAACGGGCAATGCTGAAGCTGGACCAGACCGCCGCACTCCTCGGCTTCGACCGCTTTTTTTCTTCTTCCTAGACACCACCGCGGCCACCGTCCAGCAGACAAAGAAAATAATTACCCTCATCAGTCCCGCGATTTCCTTGAACCCCGATGCCCGAAACCTGCTCAGCGCCGTCTGGGCAGAAGCCCTTCTCTTTCGGCCTCGATCCCTGGACACTCGCCTACGTCGTTGTGCCGATCTTGGCCATTACCCCGATAGCGATCTCCATCATGTTCCCCTTTTTCCTGAGAGGCATCGGGTCTCTGCTGGGATTATACTTGCGAAAGAAAACGGAGGGAAGGAGAGCACAGCTCCTGGAGCTCATGAATGCCGAGCAGCAGTCGTTCAAACAGACACCTAAGAGGGGTGCAAACAGCAGCAAGAATAACGTGCAGGCACAAGCTTCTGGAAGCTCCGAAAAGAAAGACGCAGAATGGACTGGAGTCGTCGGCTTCTTCCATCCCTTCTGGTGCGTCAATCGTGAATGACAACTCGAGGCAGTCACTAACAGCACAAAGCAATGCCGGCGGAGGCGGAGAGCGAGTCCTCTGGGCTGCAATCAAAACCACCCAGGAGCGCTACCCGAACGCGCTCTGTGTTGTCTATACTGGTGATCACGATGTGAACAAGCAGGCCATGCTTGCACGTGTCAAGGTTTGTCTCCTGATCACAACTCCTCTTTCGCGCATGCTCAGACATGGTACCAGACTCGGTTCAACATCAACCTGCACCCCCCCAGTGTCAATTTCCTCTACCTGAGCACGCGACACCTCGTCCTGGCCTCGACGTGGCCTCACTTTACACTCCTTGGACAGTCCCTTGGATCTGTAGTTTTGGCTTGGGATGCCTTCCAGCTCCTTGTTCCAGACATCTTCATCGATACCATGGGCTATGCCTTCTCCCTGGGTCTGTCTAAGCTACTCTTTCGTAGAGTCCCTACTTGCGCCTACGTGCACTATCCCACGATTTCGACCGATATGCTGGAGTCGCTTGACCCCAAGTCTACAACCGGAACACAGGGCGTCAATGCTGGCAAAGGAGCCGGTCTCCGAGGCAAGGTCAAGAAATCTTACTGGAAGCTGTTTGCGGCCCTGTACTCCCGGGTTGGATCTACTGTCGACGTAGTCATGACAAACTCGACTTGGACCCAGGGTCATGTCCAGAGACTTTGGGGCCCTTACCGCCAGGCCAAGGCCAGAAACTACCCCATCGCCGTCAACTACCCGCCCTGCGCCGTCGAGGAGCTCGAAGAGGCAGTGGAGGTATCCGAGGCCAGCGAGAAGAAGCGCGAGAAAGCCTTGATATATATCGCCCAGTTCCGCCCGGAGAAGAACCACACACTCATCATCCAGTCCTTCGCCGAGTTCCTCAACACCAGGTCCGAAGCCGCAAAGGAGGCGAAGCTGGTCCTCATCGGTAGCGTCAGAGACGACCAAGACTCCAAGCGGGTGTATACGCTGCGCCTTTTGGTTAACGAGCTCGGCATTAAGGATCGAGTCGAGTTCCACCTGGACGCTTCCTGGCCCGAGATCCTGGAGTGGCTGCGCAAAGCCTCCGTAGGTGTCAATGGCATGTGGAACGAGCACTTTGGCATCGGTGTCGTCGAGTACCAGGCCGCCGGTCTCATCTCCGTCGTCCACGACAGCGGCGGTCCCAAGCTGGACATCGTCACCAAGGTCGACGGTGAGCCTACGGGTAAGTGAATGAACATAACCCTGCGAAGCCACACACTAACACGAGGACAGGCTTCCACGCCACGAACGTCAAGGAATTCGCAGAGGGCTACGAAAAGGCACTGTCCATCAAGGACGCACTTCCCATCCGTCTCCGCGCACGCCAGTCGGCCAAACGATTCACCGAGAGCGAGTTTGATCAGAAATGGATCGCCCAGATGGAGAAGCTGGTGGCCCTGACGGCTTAGTTGCATTCGTTACTCTTGCTTGTATTTCTATATGTACTTGATAGACTCGAGGATACCCCTTTCCTTCAGATAACCTCAAGAAACATGCACCGTGTTTCAAAGCGCTCGTCGTCTTCGCGTGAAGTCGTTCTGAACAATCGTTCTATATCGTAAACGCACCGCTGTTCTTCTGTCGCGGCTCGCTCGCAGCCTCGAACACGCCGCCGTCGAGAATGATGCCCTGCACAGCGCTGCCACCCTCAGGCACCCACGTCACGTCGTGGCCCTTCTCGAGCATGCTCGCGACGGTTTCGTTGTCGAAGGCGTACTCGAACGTGACGGTGTTGGGCATGAGCTGGTCATGCAGCCGCGGCTCGCGGAGGGCCTCCTTCATGGTCCGGCCGTGCTCGAGGACGTGCCAGGTCACCTGGGCCGTGGAGCTGATGATGCGCGAGCCGCCCGCGGCGCGACGGTGGCGTAGAGAGTGCCGTCGGGGTGCTCGACGATGACGGGGGTGATGGAGGAGAGGGGCCGCTTGTTGGCGCGGACGAAGTTCGCCGGGGAGGGCTCGAAGCCGAAGGCGTTCCGGACGCCGGGGATGGAGAAGTCGTTCATCTCGTTGTTGCTGGGGTTCGTCAGAAGGGCGGCCGCGAGTATCATTGGAAAGGGGAGGGGCGGGGGTTGAACGAACAGAATCACGCCGGACAGCGGGTCCATGATCTGGGCTCCGAAGAGGAGGTTCACGGTCGTGGTGAGCGACGTCGCCATGCCCGACTTGTCCGCCGTCACGATGTGCGACGTCCCGAAGCCTTCGCTCGAGTACATCCCCTGCGGGTCGTACCGCTCGACCGGCTGCGTCTGGTTATCCAGGATCCTCCCGCGGATATCCTTCGCCGTGGCCTCGTCGATGAGGGTGTCCTCGAACGGGCCGATGCCGTCCACGAAGTCCGGGTCCCCGAGCAGCGAGCGCGCGCCGTAGGCGAAGCGCAGCGCCTCGTCGAAGCGGTGGACGCCGAGCTTCGTGTCGGCGCTCTCGGACGGGTCGAACTGCTCCATGATCTTGAGCGTGTTGAGGCACACGGCGCCGCTGGCGGGGGAGCCGACGGAGACGAGGCGGTGGCCGCGGTAGGTCGTGGAGAGGGAGGGGCGCGTGACGACCTTGTAGGAGGCGAGGTCGTCGAGGGTGAGTGTGCCGTTTGTGGCGCGGACGGTGGCGATCATGGACTCCGCGATGGGGCCGGTGTAGAAGGCGTCCGGCCCTTCTTCTGCGATCTTGGCGAGGGTTCTGACGGGGGTTGTTAGTTGTCATGTTCGAGGGGGAGGTAAGAAAAGGGGCGCTTACGCTCCGTAGCGTTTGCGGTAGATGGTGTCGCCGAGCTGGAGGAGTGTGCCTGGAGTTTGTTAGTTGACTCATACTTGTCAGAGGAGACTCGAGGCTTGCCGTTCGGAGCAAACTCCTCGGCCCAGACGGGGTCTTCGACGAGGAAGTTCCATTGTCCCTTGATGGCATTAGCCATGTAACGCACCAAGTCTTCAGAGACTGTGAACCCGGTCGTCGCCAGTCGCGCGGCCGGGGTAACAACGGTCTTCCACGGCAGGACCTGAATAGTCAGTCAGTCAGTCTCGGCCTCACCTCACTCACATTCAGCGCCGTCACTCACCCCGTACTTCTTGTGGATGTATTCCAACCCACGAACCTCACTCGGCACGCCCACGGCCAAGCCCCCGTAGACGCTCCCCTCGATGTTGCCCTTGTACATGTCCTGGAACGCCGCAGCCGGCGCCGCCTCCCTAAAGTCGACTGACTCGTAGTTCCCATCGGCGTCTCTGATCACGACGAAGCCGCCGCCGCCGATGCCCGAGTGGTACATCCCCACGGTCCCGACGCAAAAAGTCGTACCGACGAGCGCGTCGACGGCGTTCCCCTGCGCGAGGGTTAGTTGTGTGGAACAACTCGCAACGGCTCTGGGATGATTCTAGAAGCATCCCGGCCCTGGGGAGCGGGGGAAAACACGTACACCGCGCGCGATCAGGTCGCGGCCTATCCCGCTGCATTCCACGGCCTCACTCGCGACGGCGCCCGAGTTGCCACCGTGGGGATTGAAGACGAATTGTGGTATCGTCGAGGCCGAGGTTGAGCGGAACTCAACCAGTAACAGCAGCGAGGCGTAGCAACGCCATAATGAGTGAGAGTAGGTTTCTGGGGGTTCGTCAGTTCATCGTTCATTTCAAGTGTGTGCTGATCCCTCCCGATGAGACGAACTCACTCATGTTGATCAGGCCAGAGGCGGAAGGGCGGCGGTTTGCGAACTCCAACACCGGACGGTGGCCTCCGAGGCAAGCAGCCGAAACTCCGACAACCGATAAGGAGAAGCAAGAGTCTTCGTAAACGACTCTTGTCAACCAACAAAACGACCTGCCTTTCTTTCCCGATCCTATGAACAACCCGACAAAGCAAGGTGAGTAAGCTGTGGGCGTCAGAAACCAAGCCCATTCCGTAGTCGGGGGCCACGACTTATTTCTACTGGATCCCCCGTCGATTGCGACAGACCGAGTCCCTATTACAACTCGCAGGGTGGTCCCCCCAGATCCGGCAGGCACACTGATAAGCGATTAAACTGGGGCGCCGGGGGGAGGTGCGCATGATGGCGGTCATGCTGGATCGCGGCCCCACACCGCGTTTCCAGGGACACCAATCATCGGCCGGCGAATTGGGTAATTCTCAGCAGCCTTCAGACTGGCCGATAACTTTTTCTCCCCAGTCGCAAGTCACAAGCTTCACTCTCACTGTCGACGGTGGAACTTTCCTGAGGCCTTGCAGCACACTCGATCACTAGCAGACGTTGTTTTCTTACTTTGCTGGGTCACGCCGTCGTCGATTGGTGTATCCCCAGCCGTAAGTTTCAGAAAGAGACGTTCATCGGAATACCTGATGAGTCTGCCTCTGCGGCTTCTCCCGAGACTCACTTCATCTTTACTCCGTCCGGCTCTCACCCTCATCGGCCCCGGCCGCGCTTACGCCTCGGCCGCGCCTCGCAGGCCACTCATACGCAAAATCATGTCGTCAAATACGGACGCGCCTCAGCCGCAGCCCGCGCCGAAACCAACGCAGGACGTCCCCTCAAAGCCAGCAGCGCCAGCGCCAGAAGCAACGTCGGCACCGCAGCAAGGTCAGGGGTCGGGGCAGAAGAAATGGCAGAACGGCAAGCCCAACGGGAACAAGCGCGGGTTCCAGGGCCAGGGCGGAAGGGGCAAGGACAAGCAGCGCAAGTCGAAGCGTGAGAGGAACATCACGGAGGGGTCCTCGGAGGAGGTCTTGGCGGCCGACGTGCAAGCGCTCATCGCGTCCCGCAAGGAGTCGATGCCCGAGCCGGCGGCGGCGACGGACGCCGAGGCTAAGGAGGGCGACGCCGAGGTCGCGGCCGAGACACCCTCGCAACCCTCCCGGCCCCTTCTCCGAGATCGAAGTCGAGGTCCTCGCCCTCTCATCGACGGGCGACGGCCTCGCCGTGCACGCCGGCTCCCCCGCCACCCAGATCTACGTCGTCCCCTTCGTCGCGCCCGGCGACGTCGCAAAGGTCAAAGTCATCCGCCACTTCCCCTCCGAGTCCTACTCCATGGCCGACTACCTCTCCGTCATCACGCCGGGCCCCCTGCGCGACGCACCCGCGTCAACTGCAAGTACTTCACCCAGTGCTCGGGCTGCCAGTTCCAGATGCTCGACTACGACACCCAGCTCGCGCACAAGCGCACCATCGTCGAGAAGGCCTACCGCAACTTCTCCAACCTCAAGCCCGAGCTGGTCCCCCAGGTCAACGATACCATCGGCAGCCCGCTGCAGTACGGGTACCGCACCAAGCTGACGCCGCACTTTGACGGGCCGCCGGGTTTCCACAAGAAGAACAAGCCGCGCCAGGCGCTGAACCGGGTCCCCGAGGTGGGCTTCAACGCCAAGGGCCGCCGCGTGGTGCTCGACATCGAGGACTGCCCCATCGGCACCGACGCCGTCCGCCTCGGCATGAAGCGGGAGCGCGCCCGCATCGCCCGCGACTACGGCAACTACACCAAGGGCGCCACGATCCTCCTCCGCGAGAGCACGAAACGCTACCCCAAAAGGTCATCGGCGGCGGCGCCGAGGAGGCCGCCGCCGAGGCGGAGACGGGACGGGAGGAACCCCCGAAGAGACCCCGTCGGACGCGGTCCGCGTCGACACGGACACCTACACCGACGTCAAGACGTGCATCTCCGAGACGGGCGCCATGAGCACCGAGTACATCGGCTCCTACGTCTTCACCAACCCCGCAAACTCCTTCTTCCAGAACAACAACTCCATCCTGCCCACCTTCACCGGCTACATCCGCGACCGCGTCATGCCGCCCGCGGGCCCCCACCGCGACCGCATAAAGTACCTCATCGACGCCTACTCCGGCTCGGGCCTCTTCACAATCACCCTCGCGTCCCTGTTCCAGGGCAGCACCGGCATCGACATCGCCCGGGACTCGATCGAGTGCGCGCGCAAGAACGCCAAGCTGAACGACCTGCCCGAGTCGCAGTGCAACTTCATGGCCGCCGACGCGCCGCAGCTCTTCAAGCAGGTCACGTACCCGGCCGACGAGACCGTGGTCGTCATCGACCCGCCGCGCAAGGGCTGCGACGACGACTTCCTGAGCCAGCTGCTGCGGTTCGGGCCGAGGAGGGTCGTGTACGTGAGCTGCAACGTCCACACGCAGGCGCGCGACGTTGGCGTTCTGGTCCGCGGCGACGGGGGCGACGGCACAAAGTACGAGATTGAGAGCCTCGTCGGCTTTGACTTCTTCCCGCAGACGGGGCACGTCGAGGGCGTCGCCGTGTTGAACAGGGTCGAGAACACTGCTTAGGGGGGGGCTGTGAGGAGAGCCGGGACAGGATCGGGGTAGATAAAAAAAAGTATTTGTGATACCAGCATCGGTCAGTCATATTGTAAAGAGTAACAGCCACCGGGGAATAAAAATGCGGCGCAATTTTATGTTTCGAGAAACTTTCAATCCTCTTAATTCATCATCTTTTTTGTCTCTCGTAGTCTTTCATGTCTGTCTAGTCGATGTATGAGGCCCGTCTGTACAGAAAGGGAGACTCAGACTTCTAACCTTCCAACGCCCGGTTGTCCTCGAGTAGAATTTTCAGAGCCTGCACCAGAACCTCGACGACCTCCGCCCGCCGGCTCTTCTTAGCCGCCTCCTTGAGCGCCTCGAGGCCGTCCTCCTCGATGATCTTCTTTCGTGCGCTGGCCCCCGGCGCGCCCTCGGCGGCCACCATGTTGTAGACGATGAAGCCCGCGCGGTGCCGCAGGTCCTCGTTGTCATCGGCGCACATGTCGAGGATGACCTTGACGCCCCGCTCACGTTCCACAATGGCTTGCACGACGTTCTCGTGGCCAGTGAGGGCGGCCAGCGCACCACCTGCTGCGCTGCGTGTTCCCTCGTCTTCGGCATCTGCCAAGGCGAGAAGGATGTGCAGCCGGCCCTTGGCCTGGGGGCTACCGTCGGCGTAGAGCGCCAGGCCTTCGACTGCCTGCACGAGGTTGCAGACGAGTTCCACGGCAGCCTTCGACACTCGGGCGTTCGAGCAAAGCAGTTGATCCTCGATCTGGGGCCATGCCACCCGAATGATGGCCCGTCTGGTGTCGAGATCATCAGTCGACGCGAGGTTGGTAAGCGCCATGAGGGCCTCAAACGTGGGAAGAAGGTCCCGGGTCTCGGCGGCCGGGTCTGGGGGAATGATGGAAATGAGAGGCCGGATCGCGGAGCTCTGCGGGTTGGAGCGGCTTCCGCCGAAGACGAGGGCCGGGTTCGTGCTGATGAGGATGCGCGCCAGAGCTTGAGCGGCTGTGCGGCGGCCTGCAGCCTCCGACTCCGGCAGCGTCGCCCACGCCGCCAGGAGAAGCTTGACGGCGCCTTGCTGGGCAAGCTTTCCGCGCAACGATGTGGTAACTGAAAGTGAGTAAATGATAGCGACAGTGAGAGAGAGCGACGCCGGTGAGCCGTTCTTGCTGTGGGTCACAAGGACCGGTGTAACGCCCGCCTCGAAGACGCGCTTGCACCGTTCCGTGACATGGTCGTTGTCGTTGAGGGGGTCCGGCCCGGCAGACTTGCCAGCGGCGGCCGCATACGCTTTGAGCTGGTTCATCTTCTTCTCTTCCTCGGTCAAATTGGGCTGGTATCTGGTGAGGTTCACCAGAATACTGAGAGCTCCGTAAGTCACGGGTGACTTGGGCGGAGCGTCAGCCAACGTCTTCACAAGCTTCTTCAGAAACCCCGCGTTCCCCGCCAGCTTCTCCTTGATGGCCGGTTGGATCGATGCGTACGCCAGCCCCTCGATGGAATGATGGTGTCCGTGGTCGTCTTCGCTCAGGAGCATGGAGGTGAACCTCGTCGACAGCTCTTCGATTGTAGTGATTGCAGGTGAAATCTTCCCATGCCCGCCCTCATTTTGCGCCGGCGCGGAGGGCACTGCCTTCGTTCTGAAGTCAGTCAGATCTACGATTGGACGGGTCCGTGTCCGGCTGTTGAAAGGTCTGAATACCATACCCTCAGTTTCGCTAGGATGACGGCTGCCAAGTTCTGGACTTGCTCCGAGTGTTTGCGCATGGCGACGGAGCCCTCCTTCGCCGCGTACTCCGGGTCCTGTTGCATCTCCTTGGCGATCTCGTCGGGGTCCTGGTCGACAACCTCTTCCAGCCACTCGGTGCAGTACTTGTTCACGGCATCGCGACACTGCGAGTTCATGCAGGCGGCGTTGAGCATCTCCAAACAGGCGGTCTCGACCTTGCGGCTCTTCCACTTCCTTCTCATCAGCGGGCCGAGAGAGCTCAGAAAGCCCTCGCTGAGGAAGAGCTCTGCCGTGAGATCCGGCACAACGGGGAAAGTCGAGGCGGCGACGCAGAATGCGACGATGTAGTCGTCATAAGTGCCCCGCTTGATCTTGTCGAAGAAGAAGCCAGAAAGCTTCTTGGCACCATCGTCGCCGGCGGCCTTGAGATAGGCGGAGGTGGCGATGACGGCGTGTGCGCGGACAATCTCAGGCTGCCTCATGTCGAGGTACGTCAAGACTGTGTCGACGCAGTCACTGTCGATGAGTTTGCATATCGTGGGGGCGCCAGTCTTGGCCTGAATGAGCTGGGTGTCCTCGTTGAGCAGCTTGGTGAGCTGGTCAAGGTCGCGGATGGTTTCGTCGTCCTCTTGGCCGCCCTCCATTAATCGCGCAAGCACGAGGAGGGTCTCATCTTCTCGTGAGGGCGCCGTCTTGGGAGCGGTCGCTTGGGTGACTGCGGCCATGGTTGCTGGGTGCTTGCAGTTCGCTCGGGCTGAAAAAGTGCCTCGAGCGGTTGGTTGGTGATGATGTATACTTGGGTACCGTGCCAGGTGGTGGGTGAGTGAGGACAGAACAGACCTGGGACGGAAAGGAAAAGTCTAGAACAAAACGGGGCGGAACGGTGATATAAGTAGGTACCTTGTCTGGTTGTCTAGGGCGGCGGCGGCGGCGACGGACTGTGCGATGGGATGTGTTGGTCACAAGGTCCGGCGATGACAGAAGCGTGGAGGAGGTCCGGCAGGGTCTGTTGCTGAGATAAGAAATGGCAGGAGGCAATCCCTCGAGAGGTTTCACAACTGGGACCTGTCACTGGTCAGTGAGGGATGGGAAGAGGGAAGGCAAGTCTGGCAAGGTAGGACGTAGACTGGAATCAGCCACACTGCCCTGCGCGCAGTACGTACTCCCCCGAAGTACTGGACTCGAGCCGTGGTGAGGTCAGAATGCGATCCATGTCAAGGCCTACCTTTCTGTTCAGCCGTATCTGGTTCTGACGGTAAGATAGGCCCGACTTTTCGTCTCTCTCTTTTTTTAGGTGCCACGAGTGCCCCTCCTTGGACCCCATTTGCAGCAAACCCACCACCACCACCACAACCAGGGCACACGTTAACACACTTGGACACACGGTGCACATGTCACTGGCGGTTGCACCGCATCACACCGCGACTGCACTGCACCTCCATAGGGGAATGCCACGGACGACTCTCAACCATTGGAACCCAACAGTTACACCGCCCGTTGCGCATAAACTCAATGACCTGGACCGAGCCTTCGGCCCCCCTCTTGGCCTGGCTGCTGACTAGCGAAGGCAGGTACATCCCAATAGGGATCGACCAAGGAAAGATGTTCAGGTGTGTACTGCATAGTAGGGGCGGGGCGGGAATGCTTGAATGCCCTTTCTTTTTCTTTTTTTTTGGCTTGCTTGCACCTTGTCATCCCAGCTTACCTCATCAAATCCTGCCCGGCAGTCTGTTGCCTTAGATATGCACATAGCCGGCGTCGCGTCTATCGGTCCGCAATCCATCAATCTACGCGCCCCCCACGCCAAACCGCGCCTTGTGTGGCATGTACCCCCTTCCTCTTGCCAATCCCAACCGAGAAAGTACTGGCCCCCCTTCGGAGCCTCTTCCCCGACGTCCCCCCCCCGGCTCAGTGCCATCCAATGACTTTTGCCTTTTTTGCCATCCTGTGTCTGAAGCACGGACCGACTTTCAGCTCAGGTATGGTTACGGATTATTTCTGGACTTGGAGCTTGTTGCATCACATCTCATCTCACGCAAACCCCTACCTACCACAAAAAAGTTCGCCCTGCCTTTTTAGACTCTCTCTTGCATGAGATTGCGCCAAGAGGTCCATACCGCTCGTTGGCCTCGAGGACGTAGGATTGGAAGGGTCCGATTGACTGAGGTCCCCGACCAAGTCAATACAGCCGCAGGACCGCAGATGCTCCGCTGGAGACACCTTCCTTGCGACCTGGCGCCCGCCCTCTGAGGCCATCGCCGTCTCGCTGCATTGTCCGCCACCACCATGAACGCCGTCGACGCCTCGGACCATTACGAGGTCTCCTCCCACGAGGCCACGCCCTCCCTCCTCTCCATCGTCATCGACACGAATCCACGAGCATGGGCTGCCCTGAACGATGTCCTCCCCCTCTCTAAAGCGATTGCCAACATCCTCGTCTTTGTCAACGCCCACCTCGCCTTCAGTAATGCGAATCAGGTCGCCATCATCGCCTCCCACAGCAACCGCGCAGTATGGCTGTACCCCAACAAGCCCGAGTCCGCGACCAACGGCACGTCAAACTCCGAGGACGTTGCCATGACGGACGCTGACTCCTTCGCACCGACCCCGAACCACTCATCGGCCAACAAATTTCCCCAGTTCGCCCAGATCGAGGCCGCCGTCATGACCTCCATGCGCAAGCTCGTCGACGCGACCACCGAAGCCGATCTGGCCTGTACCACCACCCAGCTCTCGGGAGCTCTCACACTCGCTCTAGCCCACATCAACAAGACCTCGCTCTCACTCAACGAGACGAACAAGGCCCCCGATGTCGCCCGCCCTACCTCCTCCGCTCTCAGCCGCCTCCGCGCCCGCATCTTCATCCTCTCCGTCTCCGACTCGGAGCCTGTTCAATACATCTCAACCATGAACGCCGTCTTCGCCGCCGCCCACTCCCAGATCCCCATCGACACCCTCGCCCTCTCGGGTGACGCCACCTTCCTCCAGCAGGCGAGCTACATCACCGACGGCACCTTCATGCAGGCCGCCAGCCCTCGCGGCCTCCTGAGCTACCTCATGTTCGCCTACGCCGCCGACGCCGAGGCCCGTTCCTCCCTCATCCCTCCGACCCACCACACCGTCGACTTCCGCGCCGCCTGCTTCTGCCACGGCCGCGTTGTCGACACGGGCTTCGTCTGCAGCATCTGCCTCAGTATCTTCTGCGACGTGCCCGAAGGCTCCGAGTGCCTCACCTGCGGCACAAAGCTCTCCCTCGGCAGCTACGGCGCCAAGCCCGCTGTCGTCCCTCGCCGGAAGAAGAAGAAGAAGAAGACCGTCCTGGCTAACGGCCACGTCAGGGAGGAGACCGGCAGCGCTGCGGGCACGCCGCGTCCAGGATAAGACCAGAGGGAAGAAGCAACGAGGAGATGTCACAAGTCACTCGAATCGATGACGAACTTACACGACAACATCGCTCTGGAGGTGGTGCGGCCACAACGGAGGCGTGACACCGGGGGCGTTGTCGACAGAAGCTACACATCGCTGTCCATCACAGCCCCGCTTAGTCCGATGAGGGGCTTTGCGGCGCGGGACTCGTCCAAGTCTATAAAGAAGGGGATGTGGCTCGCCAATCCTCGAAAGAGATACCACCGAAGATGAGAGGAACGTCGAAGCCACGTTACGCGGGTTGCGTACTCTGGGTTTACCGGTTTCATCCGACTCACATACAGTTGAACACGGGAAACCCCCATGTCAAATTCGGGGGTGAATCGGGCGGTTGAGAAAGAGGCGGCATTGCGCGGCACGGATCCATATGACCGTCGAGCCTAGATCTAGATTTTCGGTCCCAAAGGCAGAGCTGAATTATGGGCAACATCCCGTCTTGTCACTTTTCTCAAAACAATCGTGTCTTGATCCTGTGTGTCGTACCTGCGGATTAACACTCTAGGAGGAAAGGTATGTTGTGCAGGGAGGAGGTATCACTACCAAATAACACTATCAGAGAGCCGAACCTCGCGATCCTTGCAGGCTCAGTTGCCGGAACCCGCATTGCAACGCAAAACCAACGCTAGCCCACCACAATGTACCCCGTCCAGAATGGCCTTCACGCCACTTTGTCGTCGGCTGCATCCAAAAGTCGCCAACTACGTGAACGAACGCACCTGTTGTCTTGATCCTGGATCAACCCGTATCCTTCGGGCGCCCCGGGTGACTTGAGCAGACCCGCCCAGGCGGGACATGACGCACACAGGCTCTCTATCGGAACCGCCCATGGAAGCCAACGCAAAAGAGTCAGTGTTATGGGCGAAATACAAATAGTACCCCGTCCGTGTCTTCTTGACCGTCATGACGCCAATCGCTCCAACAGAGTTGCAGTCTCTGACACCGGGATGGCCCATGAAGTCGTTCGTGATGAAGGATTCCATAATGGCATCCTCGTCCCATTCTTCAATATCCCTGCCGCTCGGTCCTCGACGGGTGTTGCCGTAGATGCGTTCAGCACATCGTTGAGACGCCATAGTGGTGGCCATATGCTCTCCCGTGCCACTGGTAACCGTAGCCACGCTGGTCTTGTCTGGGTCGTCCGGATCACAGGGTACAACAGCCGTGCCGATGCCTACCAGAGCAGCGGGACCTATGCGCCCCTGATGTTTCATTCCGATGCCGCCGGAAGACGAGCCTGCCGCAATATTTCCTCTTTCGTCGATCGCTATGGCGCCAACGGTATCGGTGATTACATCCTCGTGCTCCAGTTCGGTTGCAGAAAACGGTCGCTTAAGACCACGAGGGCTGCAGCCCTGAAGCTGGGCAAGCGTGCTTGCGAATTTGGCCCCATCGGTCCACGAAGGCGACATCGTGCCATCACGGTTTCCCTCGCTGGCCAGCTGACTAGAGGACGCCGTTGGGGACTCCTTTTCTTGCAGTATGTGAGGCAGAGATCTGTTGGCGGAAGGCGCAGAAGCTCCAACATAGCTCAAGGGGGAACGTTCCGTTGAGTGCCGGGGAGGCGTATACCCAGGGTGCGTTGATCCCGCTGGAGGGCTCCCCTGGTGATGGCCTTGCATCTGCTCGAGTGCCGGCGATCCTCGCTTTGGAGAATCTGGCTGACCCTCATTCCACGTACCATTTAGAATAGCGTTGGCATGGTCCCTCTGTTGGCTCTGAAATTTACGGGCGGGTGTCGGCATAGTCTCGTATTGCCGGCAGCTGTCGTTTGCTTCCCCAGGTGGCTTGCGAGCCCCAGTCTGTCTCAGCCTCTCTTCCGCCCGTTGGAGGTCTTCTTGCCATCGCAAGAACCGGTCACGCGCGTTCTTTGAGATCAAGTAGTCGTTTGGGACGACTTGCATTCCGTTCTCCATGGCGAAGTTTTTGGCACCATCTCCAACAAGAATGTTCGGTGGAACTCGTCGCAGGGATAGAGGCTGGTTGCTTTTGTCCAAGATCAACTTCGCGAGGCACACCGGGTTTCTGATGTCTAACCATGATATCAGTCATGGTCTTCGGCTACAGTTGTCGACAGAGTAACTCACTAGGAACGGCTCCGCAGGCACCACTTCTACCAAGATGGTCCACAATCGTTGCGTCGCATTCGACAGTCCCATCCATCGACAGGTTAGACCCGTAACCGGCGTTAGTGATCTCCTTGTCTTCGAGAACGCGTAAAGCAGCTTCGACAGCTTCGGTGGCCGAGGCACCCGATTTCAGAAACTTCATTCCCATGGAAGCAGCACTTTCTCGATTAGCGAATCGTCATCAGGCTGTACCGACGTAACTTACTCGCTACAGGCCTCAAGGTGAACTCGTTCATTCTGGTGGCTGTGGAAGCCAGCCCCCGCATGGATGAAGATAGCTCCGGTAAACTTCCCCTTGTGCATTCGCTTCAAAACTCGGTCGACTGTACCATTAACGCCTCCCATCGTCTTTGCATGATTGCTCGAACCGCGGGGTTGAGTGGTCTCCTGGAGAAGTGTTGCCGAGCCCGCAGCTGCGGAGGCTGGATCGTGCTTGGTCTCAGCGGCCAAGTGTTCCATTCCACAGGTAGTTCGGTCGAGCTTGGTTTTTCCACCTCAAAAAGAGTTTTGCTGGTTCCGCTTTTCGACGCAGGAGTATTTGGACGCTTGAAGTCAAGAGAGGGGGACCCGTTGCGTTCTTGGCTAGTAAGATATGGTCGGCATTGGTTACTGGTAGGAATAACGCTGCGGTTAGAGACTGTGAGGCCCTGGGAGCAGCCTGGTGGCTAAGGATAGTCGGTGACCGGATGGGGAAGATCTGACCCGTTGTCAGATCAAGCGTCCGACGGGGTTTTCAATGAAGCAAGACCCAGGTTCGAGAAAAGAGAGCATAAATGTCGGTGACGGCTACAGATAGTCCGAAACAATATGTGGTAAGACGTGATGGCTCTTGGGGGATTGTTCTGGGACCTTTCGGTTACCATCCGTGAGAAGAGCGTGACAGAGATGTGACCCAGGAGAAGAAGAGAAATCAAGGATGGAGAATGGCTCGCGTGAGTTGCAGGTAAGGGATTGCAGGCAGATTAAGGCCTAGGGGGGCTTCAGGATCAGTGCAGAGGCAGCTGCCTTGGCTGAAGAAGAAGGGACGGCCAGTGTGGGAAGTCGCAGTACGCTCAACGAGGCCATGCAGCCTTGACTCTTTCTTCGCGAAGTCCGCAATCTGGGTCATACAGAACTTGTCAAGTCAAGAGGACGTACAACAAGGTCTTCCGTACAACTAAACCAGTTCAGATGAACAGTAGATACCAACCAATCATTTCCAGGTCAGCGGATGGCACTCACAGACAGCGTGTTGCCGAATTCAAATATGTCTGACTCAAGCGCCTACCGCTACTTATCTCTTTAGCACCAAGGGTTTGAGCAAGTAATCTCAAATTTTATGGCCTCCCGGTGTAGCAGAGATCTTAAAGACCGGATCCTGGGATGCATCATGGCACAGATACGGTCGTCGATTTTCGAGCATCAGGACATAGCGCGCTTAGCTAATATCTCCACAGTATCTCGTCACAGTACCATGTTTGACACACGGCCTTTCCTTCCTGGGGTGTTTGGTGGGGCTCTAGTGGGACACCGACCTCTCCATGGCTGGGGAATCCACCCACTCTGATGCACAGCCGCAGGTTGGGAGCTTCCATCGGTGACAAGGCACACATTTCCGGCTACCTTGGACGTACGTCGTAATCAATATCACGACACATCCAATACCTCCGACGGCCCATCCTTCCACTCGTTGATGTTGATGCTGAAACTGAGCTAGAGTCTCTCCGAGCGCATCAGAACCAACATCCACGATGGCGAACCAAACGCCTGCCGTTGTCATGGACAAGTAAGCCGCCAATGTCACCCTGCCCCGCATCCTCCGAGGCAGACGTCAGTGAGACCATCGCCAGCTAACGAGCCATCAACAGCGGCACGGGATTCTCGAAGCTCGGTATGCCAATTGCGCAGCTCCGTAATTCGCCTTCCGAGTGATAGCTCTGACTTTCGAACCAGGTTTCGCCGGCAACGACTCCCCGTCCTTCGTGTTCCCGACTGCTATCGCGACGAAAGGTGCTGCTGGAGGCGGTGCAGGAACGGGCTCCGGCCGCCCAGCTGTTGCGAACAAGCCGTCCTTCCTTACTGGTGGCGCAGGCCCCGGCGGCCACCTGAATTCGAAGCGAGGAACCGAGGACTTGGACTTTTTTATTGGCGATGAGGCCATTGCCGCCTCCGGAGGACCAGGTCAGTTGGACGGGAACATTGTGGCACGCACGGCCAATCGCTGACGGACTCTCCAGGCTACGGCCTTCATTATCCCATCCGTCATGGTCAAATAGAGAACTGGGTCAGTCCACATCCCAAGCGAACGTGCCGAACTCGAGCTGACAGCATGTAGGACCACATGGAACGATTCTGGTCCAATTCCATCTTCAAGTACCTACGCGTCGAACCCGAAGACCACTTCTTTCTCCTTACAGAACCTGTACGACCCGAACATCCATTCTCAAAGGTCCAGAACCTTGAGCTGATCTTGCCATAGCCCCTGAACCCTCCCGAGAACCGCGAGAACACGGCCGAGATCTTCTTTGAGTCCTTCAACTGCGCCGGTCTGTACATCGCCGTCCAGGCCGTGCTCGCCCTCGCCGCCTCGTGGACCTCCTCCAAGGTTCACGATCGGTCTCTGACCGGTACGGTCATTGACTCTGGCGACGGTGTTACCCACGTCATCCCTGTCGCTGAGGGCTACGTCATCGGATCCTCCATCAAGTCGATCCCCATCGCCGGTCGCGATTTGACCTACTTCGTGCAGTCGCTGCTGCGTGATAGAGGCGAGCCGGACTCGTCGCTCAAGACGGCCCAGGAGATCAAGGAGCAGCACTGCTACGTGTGCCCCGATATCGTCAAGGAGTTCTCCCGTTACGACCGCGACCCCACCCGCTTCATCAAGCACCCCGTGCTCCAACCCGGCGGCCGCCAGGTCTCCGTCGACGTCGGATACGAGCGTTTCCTCGCGCCCGAGATCTTCTTCAACCCCGAGATCTACAGCTCCGACTTCCTCACGCCGTTGCCCACCGTCGTCGACAACGTCATCCAGTCCTCGCCCATTGACGTGCGCCGCGGTCTCTACAAGAACATCGTCCTCTCCGGTGGTAGCACTCTTTACAAGGACTTTGGCCGCCGTTTGCAGAGGGATATCAAGCAGTTGGTTGATGCGCGCATCCGAGCCAGCGAGGTCCGCAGCGGAGGTGCCAAGTCTGGCGGTTTGGAGGTTCAGGTCATCACGCACAAGAGGCAGAGACACGGCCCCTGGTTCGGTGGCAGCTTGTTGGGCCAGACGCCCGAGTTCCGATCCTACTGCCACACCAAGGCCGAGGTAAGTGCAGCGGCTGACACAGTTCACAGAGCTTCTACTGACCCGCATCATAGTACGAGGAGTATGGTCCTAGCATTGTTAGACGATTTGCGTTGTTGGGCGGCCCTGGCGGTTCATAAATCTGGGGGATTCGTAGAGATTACAGGCCATTGGCACTCCCCAAAAAGCCACTACTTCCACTACCACTACTTACGAGAATCAAAATCATGACCTTTACCAGTCATGTCTTTTCATGTGCAGACGAGAAGCAGTTCTCGTGCATCAGGCTACAGACGGGAAGTCGCGGATGTGATGACCATACCTACCGCCCTTGCTGTGACTATGAGCTGCCCATCCGCAGTGCCCTCGTATCCTGCGCCGTGTAGACTTGAAAGCAAACGACGTGGGGTCGGCTGTGCAGAAGAAGCCGGTTCCCGCGTAGGGACGTTGTCTCACCATGTTTCCCGGCTGGGCCGTTGGTTCAATCCGACCTCGATCGAACGCTTCACTCTAGAACATGAATTTCACGCACTCTGAAGAGGCAGGAGACCACGGTTATTTCAAGGTTGTCATCATTACTCGTTTCCGACAGAGTATAAACGAGATGGGCATATCATACACGCTGAACTCCCTCGTAGGTTAGGTATTCGTGAAGAAAAAGAAAACTCCCAAAAAAACAAAAAAAGACGTCAAATCAACCACTCGCCCGCCGTGAACCACAACCAACCACCGTCCGCGGCCCAGGCCGCCCCCCAAACTTTTTTCGATCTCGGATTTGCTCCTCAGCTTTGAATCTGCAATCGCGTCGCAAGACGATCGTTTACTTGCTGGTGTCGACGACGTAGCGGCCGGCGATTTGGCCCTTCTTCATCATGTCGAAGACGTCGTTGAGCTGGCTCAGGCCTACGGTCTTGAAGGGGGCGTTGATGAGGCCGCGGCGGAAGAAGTCGAGGGCCTCGGCGGTGTCCTTGCGGTTGCCTACGTAGCTGCCCTTGATGCTGATCATGCGGATGACGGTGTCGAAGACGGGGGCCCGCAGGTAGGCGTTGGCGGGTAGGCCGATGCACACGACGGTGCCGCGGGAGCGGACGTACTCGGTGGCCTGCTGGAAGGGTTTCTCGCTGACGGCGAGGAGAATGACGGCGTGGGGGCCGAGGCCCTCGGGGGTGGCCTTCTTGACGTCCTCGACCAGGTTGCTTGAGGTGGTGAAGTCGACGAACTCGGTGGCACCGAGCTTCTTGCACATCTCGCCCTTCTCGGCGCCACCGTCGATAGCAACGGTGTGGATGCCCATGGCCTTGGCGTACTGCAGGGCCAGAGATCCGAGACCGCCGCCGGCACCGACGATGGCGACCCATTGGCCGGCGCGGACGCCAGACTCCTTGAGCCCCTTGTAGACGGTGATGCCGGCGCAGAGGACAGGCGCGACAGCCTCGAGGCTGACGTCCTTGGGGATCCGGGCAACGTGGGCCGCCTTGGCGATAGCGTACTGCTGGAAGCTGCCGTCAACGGTGTAGCCGGACAGGAGAGCGTGAGGGCAGAGAGGCTCGTCGGCGTCCTGGCAGAAGGTGCAGGCGAGGCAAGAGCCGTTCAGCCACTTGATGCCGGCGTAGTCGCCAATCTCGACATCCTTGACGAGCTCTCCCCGAGCGACAACAACGCCGGCACCCTCGTGACCACCGACCAGGGGAAGCTTGGTGTCAAGGGGCCAGTCGCCCATCATGGCGTGCAGGTCGGTGTGGCAGACACCGGAGTACTTGACGTTGATCAGAACCTCATCAGAAGCGGGCTTCTGGACGGGGATCTTCTTGTAGACGGCGGCTGGGACATGATATTAGACAAGTGCGATTGCGAAGTGACAAGGTTTCCACGTACGACCACCGGTCTTCTCAATGACTTGAGCCCATTGCTCGGTCGGGATCTCGGGAGCGGACATCGCGATGGTTAGTGTAAGTGATGTTTAGGAAGCCTCCGGGGAAGAGACGAAATCCGGGGTCTTTCTATTGAATGTAGGAAGAGGTTGATGTATAAAACAGAAAGCTGGTGAAGTCGGATCGCTTGGTTTGACCGGACGAGAACAAGGAGCATGGCGAAGTCCGCCTTATATAGAGATGAGAACAACATCTTGAGCGAGACCAGAAATGGACGTATAAGTGAGGTGCAGGGGTAAGCATTGGTAGCGTAGGAGAGCTCGGGACGGCACCGGACGGTTTGTGCCAGGGATGAATGGCCTGGCCGAGATACTTCGATACACTTGTCATGCCAAGTCGAGTAGGGCAAAGAAACGAAAGAATAGGGTAAAGCGGGCAAGACGAGGCGAGATGGGAGAAAGAGTGAGGTGAGAAGCGGTATCAGGGCCGACTAAGCATCCACTGGCGAGGCTAGAGCAAAAACGTATGATGTTGACGACAGGCCAGGAACCGCAGTCAACGCAGCTGTTACCCCTCACAGTGGCAGGAGAGTTCGAGACACCCGTACACCCCCAAAGGCCAAGACCCCGGCCGGGTCGGACGTGGGCCGGATCACCGCACATCAACCAGCTCTTGAGAAGCGTCGGAGAAGAATGCGCTGACATTTGCCCGAGCTGTCTGCAGGCTTGGGGTTGGTTGAATGGGAGGCGAGGGAGGGAGGTCACTGGTTTGGAGTAGGGGGCACCGGGTTGGCAGGCCTTACAGCGCATCCTGGGTCCTGCACTTGCAGTGAGCGACGGCTCGTCCGCGCGCTCGCTCCACCGGGTCGGGGGGGATGGATGTCGTGGTGCGGCTACCTTGGATAGGAGGCTAGGTACAATGGCAAACTGTTACCCCGCGCATCAAGAGCAAGCGGGCGGCGGAAGAGGATGGTGACGTGCGGGTGCGATTGGCCTGATAAGCATTCTCTTCGTGTACTGAGGCGCATGCGGCGTCCTGGGATGCATTGTCGATGCAATGGTCGAACCGAGGACGGACGACGAGGACGCCGGACGACGGGCAAGACCAAACCTCGAGATGCCCCTTTGGACTCTGTGCTGGGATCATGGATCCGGTGCCAGGCGAGGACTCGGTGGCAGGGCGCATCAGGATGGGCAGGCGTGGAATTATGGAAGTTTTGGCAAGGCTTCGTCTCATTGGGATGGGGGATTGACGAAGGAACCGATAAAACCCCACCAGACAAGTCGCGGATTAACGGTTGACGTCGAAGAACAGCGCACGTCTCCGTGAGCGATGTCGAGGTGAGTGGGGAGTGGGCTTCCTCTGCAGGTGCGAGCGTGGGAAGGTGGAACCATGCCCTGTTGGGAGTTTCTCTTCTTCCTGTTCCTGGAATCTCGGTTGACTTTGTTTGGTGGGCGGCCGTCGCCGACAGGTTGGATTGGGTTTCATTGGCAGCTGTGTCTGTCGTCCCATGCCAAATTGCGTCTTCTCTTGACTGACTGGATCGGCGGGCCTGATCTGGTATGGCAGATACGAGACCGGAAGTCACAGCGAGCATGAAGGCGAGAAAACGAACCCAGCTCGAGGTATCCGGTTACTTGTTGTTGCGGACACATGGCGGATGGATTGCAAATTTTGATGTTGAAGAAATCTTGCGTCGTATCGCCGAAGAACACCCAGAAAGGCACGAGATTGTGGGTTGAGGGGGGGAGAATCATGAGATGGGCCGAGTAAAGACTCGGTCAAAGCCACCCAAAGTCAGTTGAGTAGAAACAGCACCACGGGAAGCCCACTAGGCCATCCCAGGCGATGATCGGGCTCTAGTGGGGATCGACTCCAGGGACCCAACACCCCATCCGCTGACGTCCGTCGCCGCAATCTCTCGGCAGCTAGACGGCCTTACTGCGAGAGCACCACCTAACGCCACTGCCTATTGGCACCGAAAACAGGCCACTCGCTTTCACCGTTCCTGTGCCTCAATCGCGCTTCCCGATTGCCGTCATTTTTCAACTTACACGCGCGTTCTACCTATGCAAATGTCTGTCCACCAGACACACGTCAACCGTCAATCAGCAAAGCCAATGACTCGGTTTCAGTGAAATAACCAGGACTTGACCGCACCTCTCTGTCTCTGTCCTTGGAACAGTATCACATAACGAAACCGGCTACTCACCCTTGTCACCGTACCAATCGCTGGAGCTTCTTCTCTCGTCCGGTCCAATATCATGCGGCGACAAACAACACACAACACCAGACTACGCACCAAGTACGCCATTCCCATGGAAGGCAAGGGAGCCTGGGCCCTGTAGACTTGAACTACCATCCGAGGCACAGCAACCGCATGAGCCTCAGTCCGAAGTCGCAGGGAGGTGGCTGCGAATAGCTTCACTAACCCCCATTCCGTTCGCCCAGAGAGGGACCTGCGGATCATGCACCTCGCAAACCAAACCCAACCCACCACGGCGCACCTCACGACGCACCAGCCATGAGCAACAATACTACGTAGCCCTGGGCTGAACGCTGCTACCCTTGCTCCCACATTTTTCATTCCCGGTACCACGTATTCGATTCTCACGCTGCGCCGTCGGCTACGTACAACCGTCACTTTCCGCCACCTCCTTCCGCTACGCTACGCACGAAGACGCCCACCCGCGTGCTCCAATGATGAGGGACAGACCCCACACTCTTCGCTCGAAAGGAACTTCGCAACCCCATCTCCTGACGCAGACGACTCCCACTACTCTGACACAGTCACCCACAAGCGTGCCGCCTACTGACGGGGCCCCGCGATTCTCAAACGTCCCCTCCATCTATCCCCCGCATCTGCCTATCAATAGCAACCTTCTCATGCAAACAGTTGATCCCGTCTTGCTTCAACCCGCCAGAAGCCCCAATCAATTCCTCTCACACTCTCACTGTATTTGCGGGGAAGCTGCTGCGCGATCGAAGCCTTCGACTGTCCCCTCGAACCTCAACACCGTGCGGCGCACACGGTCTCGAGACCCTAGTCTTTGCTGACGCCTGTGTCCATCCCCAGATCCGGTAGTGCGACGACTTCATGGACGAGCGGAGAGAGCTGCTTGCTGGGACCACCGGCACTTTTTGGGCTTCGTCCAGTTCAGTCACCCGGGCCGGAAAGAACAATGCTAGAAATGTTCCCGGAAGAGCGGAAGGTTCTGTAACATGTCCTCAACGGGCAACAAAGATGAGCTATAGAAATCCGGGAAGAAGGGGACGCCAAACCCCCCAAGTGTGGGCTTGCAAACCACTCGGAGAATTATCGCTTTGCTTGCCCCAGGTTTGAGTGTCGGAAGTCCAGGTACTCGCCGGACAGCCGAGCCAGGCCTGCAGAGAAACAACATAGCTCCACGTCTGTCTGGCCAGAGAATTTACTAGCCACCTGCGGGCACCGAGCGACCGGACGAAGAGGAGACGGTTCAACGCGGGAAACACTCGCGGAGTTAACCCTCCTTATTCTAGTCCCGACATGCCCTGGTTCCTATCCTCTTCCGAGTTGTCCTCCTAGCTTGTCCCTCAACAGTACTGGCCCAGTTTAATCTGGAGGAGCGAGTTCTTACACTTGGGAGCATTCGTTGAGTGCCTCTATTGACGGGGTCGCAAATCATTCCAACGTCGTGCAACGTCAATAGATATCAGATGCCGTTGGCGGGTACCGGGACTGTGAAGAAACTGCCCACCACGCAACTAGGAACTGATGTCCGGTTTCAGGGCCACAACGAAGGCTTATGCTCCTTCGACGAGCTTTGGCGGCGCGACGTGGGTTTCTCATTGGGATGGCCATGATGGGATGGTGACACGATGCACTGGCCTAAAATTTTGACAGATGAGACATTGCTGACATAGGACAAAGCAGTCTAGTAACGGGAACCAACTACGCCGTGACTCCTCCGAGTTTGACGCAATGCCGCCTGAGCTGAAGTATGCTACTTCCCTTTGCAGATCACGATTGATTCTGTGTGGCTCGGCTGGATCGAGGAGGCAGTCTTCTTCGTGGATCGCCGCTGTCAATGGACCTCGAGTGAATCCAACAAAGCCTGACTGAAGTGCGTAAATAGTCTACAGCAACCCGTTGCAAATTGGCATTTGAAGAAATATCGCCGACTGGCTCTTGAAGCTGAACCTGGTTGTGGTCTCCCACCATGTGGAGTCCGTCCATGTGCCCAAAGGCATGGGCAGGGCGAGACCGAATCTCACTTGAGTGGGGGTTTTTGCTCTGACATTAGTATATACTCCACTAATTAAGTTTACCGTCCAACGAACTGAGTTGGATCGATAGCTCAGTGGTAGAGCGAGAGATTGCAGTTACACGCAAGTATCTCTAGGCCCCGCGTTCGAATCGCGGTCGGTCCTTCGATTTTTGTCTTTTGCCATCCGATGATGGCTTCTATCACCTCTCACCTCTCACCTCTTTCCCGCTCTACCTACCTTGCAGGCTTTTGCCGTTTTCAGAGTTGCATGCAAGAAGCGGAACAAAGATGTGGCTCGAGCAATGATTTACCCTCGCATCAGAGGCCGTTTAGATGCAATGGAGACATCAGCTGGTGTCGTGTCATGCGGGGACTTAGCGGACTCCCTCCCTCCCCCGCCTTTGCAGCTCACCATCTCTGCGTGGCAAGCATCGCTGTATCGGAACGGGCGGGCAGTCTTGGAGGTTTAATCTGACTTGGTGGTATCGAGACGAGCATGGTTCCATGGCACACCCTTGATGGTCCGTGTCGAACGCCCGGCCGCGATGCAGGACGATGGCCAACTAGCCAATAGCCTTCGTGCCTAATCGCCGAGTTCAAACGAAACAAGAGGAAGCATACCCCAAACAGAGGGTCGAGGCTAACCGCGGCCTGAGCAAGCAATCTTTACATGTGCCGCTCCTTGATTGACTGGGACAGCTCAGTTAAGACGATGTTCTGCTAGCTCTCGCCCAGTCTGCACGGGGAGGGGGGACGTCAGCGTCAGCTAACTGCAAGACTCTACTGCCCTGAGCTTCTTTTAGGAATTCTTCCTCTACATAAACTTATTCACCTGTCCCGGAGACACTTATCGCAAAGACGATCGCTAGTGTAGTGGACAAGCGACTGAACTTTCACTTCGTCCAAGATGGGTCTCCTCGAGAGCTTGACGACCGTTAGCCCGCTCTATCTTGCGGGCACCCTATTCGCGGCCCTTGTCCTGCTTCTGGTTTTCTACAGAGCCAGGGCCGAGTACTACATTAGCAGATCGGGTGGTGTTAGGGCACCAGTCATCGCATCCAACCCGATATCAGGTAGCTACTGTGAAGCTCTCCCCGCGTCATGGTCCCAGGCTGACTAGTACAAAGCGATCCCGGTGTTCCTCCGGATTGGCCACTACCAGCTCAAGCACCAGCTTCTCGAAGGCTTCAATTCTCTCTTCAGTGTTGCTACCCCCGAGTGTCCGAACACAGTCGAACTCTGTTTCACGGGCAAACTCAGGTTCCTCGTCACCAAGGAGCCGGAGCACATCAAGACGGTCCTCACCTCCAAATTTGCAGACTTTGGGAAGGGCCCCATGTTCCACCAGGTCTGGTCCCCGTTCCTGGGCGACAGCATCTTCACCACGGATGGAAAGACGTGGCAGGACAATCGGAGTCTGATCCGGCCCATGTTCATCAAGGACCGGGTCAGCGACCTCGCCATCTTTGACAAGTGGACCAACATCATGATCGAAAAGTTCCCAGCGTCCGGTGTGACGTTTGACATCTCGGACCTCTTCTATCGGATGACGCTCGACGTGACAACCGACTTCTTGCTCGGGCACAGCGTCAACAGTCTCGGCAAGTGAGTCGAAGATCAGCACTTGCGGTGTGGGAAAAGGATACTGACGCCGTGTGTCTCAGTCCGAAGCACCACTTTGCGCATGCCTTCAACGAGGTTCAAAGCTACCAGATGTTCTACACCATCATGGCGTGAGTTCCACGCCAATGCCTGATACATGGCTCCCGCTGACCCGCTGGCAGACCCTTCGCGGACATACTGCCTCACGGCAAGTACAAGCGCGGCATCAAGGTGATTGAGGAGTTCATCCTCCCCTTCATCCAAGAGGCACTCGCCCTGCCCCCTTCGGAGCTGGAGAAGCTCTCCAAGTCGGACAAGGACTTCACCTTCCTCCACAACATCGCCCGCTTCACGCGCGATCCCAAGATCATCCGCGACCAGCTCGTCGCCATCCTCCTCGCCGGGCGCGACACGACCGCCGCGACGCTCTCCTGGACCCTGTACGAGCTGTCCCGCTACCCGGTCATCTACGCCAAGCTCCGCAACGAGATCTTGACGACGGTGGGCCCGAAGCGGGCGCCGACCTACGAGGACCTCAAGAGCATGAAGTACCTGACCAACTGCCTCCAAGAGACGCTGCGTCTGTACCCGGCGGTGCCGTACAACGTGCGTTCGGCGCTGTCGACGACGACGCTGCCCGGAAGGAACGGCGCGCCGGACGTCGCCGTACTCGAGGGCGATTCGGTGGTGTACAGCACGCTCGCGATGCAGAGGAGGAGGGATCTGTACCCCGAGGTGTCGGAGACGTTTGCGGACCCGGCCATCTACAGCCCCGAGAGGTGGGAGAACTGGCAGCCAAAGCCGTGGCAGTATGTGCCATTCAACGGCGGCCCGAGGATCTGCGTCGGGCAGAACTTTGCGAATACCGAGATGGCCTATACGAGTGAGTGAACCCCTTGCCCCCCCCCCCGGCTATCACGTATCGAAGGACGCAGAATGCGGTGGTTGATCGAATGCTGACATTCCCGTATCAGTGGTGCGAATTCTGCAAAAGTTCGAGAAGCTCGAGTACCGCGGAGACTGGAGCGCGCAGTTTTTGAAGGCCGAGATCGTCGGCGCGCCGGGACATGGCGTGCCGATCGCGCTGTTCGAGGCCGTCGACGGTGAGATGGCGTAAAGCAGAGCTCTCAGGAGGTCCAGCGGACGGAAAGACCCGTCGCCGAAGGGTACGAGGGCCGGCCTGAATTCATGAGATGTCCGTAACAAAGATTGCGAGCCGGCAGCTGGCTACTGGGGCATGGTGATTTACGAGTGTATTTAAGGTTGGGTTGGTAAGATGACGATGATCACCTTGGAGGGTGTAATTGCATCGATAGTTTGATCGATTAGCGAGTTGTTTATGTCCTCTATGCGGGGGGCAATGAGACTGGTGTTTTGATACACTTGATGTTGACCTGCCTGGCGATAACGTGATGTTGATTCACGAAGTGCCGATGTTGAAGCCATCCTCACCGGAGAGCTCAGCAGAACACGGCACCGGTATTCGGGGGAATGAATATCAGGTCAACCAACCTACGAACCTACGATACCGGCCGTCACTCGTCAACCGTGGTCAGGGACGGAAAGAAAAGACGGTGCATTGAAGTGCGACAGGGACCCCTGGCAGCATCTCATTTTACGAATCACGACCGACTCATCCTCCCGGGAGTAGCGGCGCACGGTCACACGATGCGCTCAGACGGGAATTGGGGTACGGTCTACGGAGAAATATGCCATGATAAACTCGTGGGCGCGCGCGCGCTGTCAAGCGTGTGGCAGGGTCCAAATTCGACTCCGAGGACGGGCGTGTGCGCGCGACTGTTTCGACGTCGGGGCCTCTTTCTCCTATCTTATTCTCTCCTTTCCGTGCAGGCGCGCGAGGAAGCGTTCGGCTGATGGCTGACGTTTTGATGTTGTTTTCTTTTTCCAACAGTGGGGGTTCCGGTGGTGGGCGTCCTTGGGAGGACTTGCGGAGTGGTGGATCGTTCTGATAGAGGAGCAGAGACGTGGGTGATGACGGACGGTATGGGTTCCTGGACCTCTTGGGGGAGGAAATGACGGCACCTGGTGGATGGTAACTGAGACCTTGGTGGAAATCATTCCAAGGCCGTGGTGGTGAGCAATGCCGGATTCTTCACTCGCCGTTGTGGAACATGCCGTCGAAGAATTCCTTTGTTCCCGTCGCACCAAGCAACTGAACTGCAGAAAAAACGGTCTGTTCCGCTGCTGGAGAACGAACCTCACTTCCCCCCGTCTGAAGTCTTTTGGCGTGCGACAAAGGCTGTGATTGGATCTCTGGCCAGACCGCCTTCAATAACCCCTCCAGCTGGTGGATCAAAGTGCCCGTTTTGGGAGCGAGCTGCCAGGGTGTATTGCAGAAAAGAGCAGACCGGCCCAGTTGATCACCCCCCGCTAGCTGGTGCTGCGGTGCTCCCTCTCTCTCCCACCGTCCATCATTGCCGCATCCCACGCTGCTCTCCCAGCTCCTCCCACTCCAACCCGCAGCTGCGACCAACAGGCGGACCTCTCCTCAGCACAGGGCAAGCAAGCAGCACGCACACACACAAACACTGCAGGCGCCCGTCACCACCTCCAAAGCTGTCCCCCCGGGACCAGGGCACTTCCCGGCAGGCTCTCCTTCACCCAACCGGCTCCAACCTTGACCCCGTCCCGGTGCTGTCGCTGGAAAACCATCCATCCACAAACCTCTTCACTTTCGGCACATCGCGCGTCCTTTCCTCTTCTTCCACCCTCGGACACCTACTTTTACCCTTCTATTTTCCACATTAATTCTTGTAGGTTCTGGGGAACACTGCCCGCCTGATGTCACTGTACGTTTCTGTCTCATTCGTGTCCAGCTGATTGCCCCGGCAATTGAGTGAGACATTCCCAGACTGACGATACTTTCGCAGCTTTGCATCCTCTTAGACGCAGACCGCCAGCGACCACTCTCTTTTTTTCCACCTCGACTTACACTGCTCGGCGCGCCTACCGTTAATTCCTCTACTCTCTATTCTTGTCACGACGACCGACCCGGCATACGCTCTCTTGTTTTACACATTCTCCATCACGTCATCTATCTGGGTGACCTCTGCACCATAACTTTACACCTCGTAATTACACAAACTTGCCACGTTCGCGAGCCAATGGCGATACGATGAACGCGACTCCCACGAATCGGCTCAAACTGACGCCGGGGAACTCCCCCTACCTCCAACGACCGACGCCCCGGACCCCCCTCCGAGGTCGTCTCCCCCACGAATCCCGCCTCTCCCTCAAGCGGGTTATCGGCACCACCTGTGCCTCGCCCACCGGCTTCGATACCGTAAATTCCTCCTTCGCATACATTGCAGGCGGCGCCGTCGTGGTCGTCGACGTCGACGGCGAGCACTACGCCCAGCGCTTCTACCGCGCCCGCCCGACTGCGCCCCCGTCTACGGCTCCGCGCCCCTGTCCCACAACAACTACTCGGCGCCCTCGACGCCCAAGGCCAACGACAGCAGGAATCGGGTTGCCATTGGCATCCGGGAATCGCAGAGCTGGTCCGACTCGCCGAGCTCGACATGGACGAGCCGTGAGCGCATCAAGGCGGCGACGTGCCTGGCGCTGAGCCGAGACGGGAGATACCTGGCGGCTGGCGAGACTGGGTACGCGCCGCGCGTGCTCATATTCAACCTCGAGGACGCCTCGTCGGACGTGCCGCTGGTTTCTATCAGCGAGCACGGGTTCGGCGTCAGGGCGGTGGCATGGTCGTCCGACACCAGGTGGCTCGCTTCTTTGGGTACTTCCAACGACGGGTTCCTTTTCATCTGGAGAATCGACCCCCGTACCGGTGCTGCGAAGCTGCACCAGCAGAACAGGTGTACCTCCACCATCAAGGGCATGGTATGGATGGGCAACAACCTGGTCACGCTTGGCGTGCGGCACATCAAAATCTGGCGAGTCGAGGAGGGCCAGTCTACCTCCCCGTCAAAGTCGAGGTTCAACGAGGGCAACTCGACACCTCAGCCACCCCAGAGACTCCTAAACGGTCGTAATGTGCTTCTCGGCTCACTACTGGAAGCTACTTTTAGCTGCGCGGCCGTGGTTGACGAAACGAGCATCATCATCTGCTCAGAGGCCGGCGACGTATGCATGGTGGAGGACGATGGCAAGCAAACGAGGCTCATACGGTGCCTCAACGTCGACTTCCCGATCACGTCCATTACCATTAGGCATGCCACGGCGTACCTGTCGGGAAAGGCGGGCCAATTCGCGACACTCAGCGTGAGGGCCGTCCTCGACAGCCTCCCGGATGGAGTTCTTTCCAAAGGCTTTGCGCCGTCTGGATTGGTCGCCATGGGCTCCTCACGGAAACCTCGTCACTATCGACGAGAAGCAAACGGTCGACATTTGGAGCTCAAGCTACCAGCCAGGACAGACCGAAGAAGATCCGTCTCACATTTCCATTCCCGGCCACGGAGATCAAATCTTGGGTATCCAGTCCTTATCCAAGCCGAACGATCAGGGTGCCGATTTCTTCACGTGGTGCGGCTCGGGCAAGGTCATTTTCTGGGATATGAAGGGCAGGATCAAGTGCTCGCTCGACGTGCCCATTGAACAGGTCATCCCTGAAAACGAGATGGACCCGGTCAACCAGCTCAATGTGGTCCGAGCCACCAGGGCCGGGAAGATGCTTGTAGCAGCCGACAAGTTTGGAGTCCTCAGGATCATTGACCTGTCGACGAAGGAATGTCTGCTCGAGACGAAGGCGCACTCCTCGGATTGCCAGGGCGTCACCATCTACGAAGACGACAACAAGTTCCTGCTGGCGACTTCCGGCAGGGACCGGACCGCGCAACTGTTTCATCGCTCATCCACTGGGGAGTTTCGGCACTTCCAGACGCTGGAATTCGCCGCCAGAGTCGTACAAACTCTCATTCCGGCAGAGGACAAGATTATCACATGCTCTTTGGACAGGTCTTTGCAAGTCTACGACATCGTTTGCAAGGAGGATGAGGTTGACGAGCTCGCTGCCCTCCCGTCTCGAACAAATACCCTAAAGGCAGCGCCGACGTCCTTTGCACTTGGCCAAGACGACAGAACTGCCTTCGTCTCCATGCTGGACCGGTCGGTCTGCCAATATGACCTTTCCAACGGCAAGCTTCTCAACTGCTTCAAGTGTGTCGACGAAGGCGGATACGAGTCTGCCATTCTGGACTCTCTGATCTTTAGCCAACCTCCCGGCAAAGACTCGGGCGTCTTCTGGGTGTATCGAACACGGACAAATCCGTGCGTCTCTACGATGCACAGTCTGGCCACTTTGTGGACAGAGAATGGGGACACACAGAGGCTATCAACGGTGTCACGTTGACCGACGACGAGGATGGCTCTCAGAGGGTCATCAGCGTCGGATCAGACGGCACCGTGATGCTCTGGGGTATGGAAGGCGAAGACGCCGCGCCTTCGTCTATCAGCAGGGACCCGTCGCCGATGAAAGACGGATCCGCCGCCGCTAGGCCACCTCTGAGACGCGTACTCTCAAAAGCGGAACTGGCCGAGTTCCAGCGGCCTTCGTCCGCGCAGGGGGGTCGACGTTCGCCCCCAAGAACCATTCGGAGACGGACGTCCCGGTATGGTTTGAGCAACAGCGTCAGCACGCCCAAGATGGCTATGCAAAGCAGCCCGCTCGCCGAGGATACGCCATCCCGGCGCTCCTCTGGCAGTCAGTCTGGCAGCCCGCCCATCAGCCCGAAGTCGAGAGCGTCTAGGAGACCCTCGCTTCCTTCTCTGGGTCTGCCGCCGAAGAAGAGCTCGCCCAACCTGCGCGGGTTCGGTAGCCTCAACATGGCCACGGAACAGACCTGCCGTACTTTGAGGGCATTTAGGAAGAAGCTCGTGTCTACAGAGCCCCTCAGCGAGGACGTTATCTTCGAACTCGACCAAGAACTGCGCCTGACAGCCGCCGCGCTCGGCGACCGGGCCACGAGGACCAAAGCCATGCACGACACCGCTCTCCTCAGCGGCCTCCTTGACCAGTACGAGGAGCGCCTGGCTTCCATGCTCGACGAGAAGCTGCGGAATACTTTCCAAGCAAGGGAGGTCTCGACCCCGACCGAGGACCGGGAGGAAATACTCTCCCAAAGACCGGGCACGGCCGGCGGCGAAACCAACTCTACATCATCGTCATAGCACACGCTCATTGCATTTTTACACCCTTCAAATGTTTCCCCGGACTGTACAACACTTGCCGGATACAACGGCGTTATCTGGATACGGGAGACCTGGCGTTTCTGGGCTGGGAAAGATATCTTATCACCTACAGCATGAAGTCCGGGCGATTTTCGGCCGCCGACTCTTGGGATAATTAAGGCGGATGGGGGGGGGGATCATCGCAAACCCCTCTTTTTCAATTTGTCGGCACTTACTGTCTTACCACAACTCTTTCGATACAACGACAGCAGCGAAATTCTTTTCATTTTCTCTATTACAGGAGCCGGATCCCGTCCCGCAGGGGAAACGGATGCAGACGGCGAGGCGAATTCGGAGCTCGGAGTTTTCTATCTGCCCAAGGACATAATGGGGAAACAGACAGCGGGAGGAGGGGAAACCGGAAACCGGGGATGACGAAGGACGGGGACGAACTGGACAGCGCGCGTTTATGGAACGAGGGGAGAGAGAGACTGATTCGGATGCTGGAGATTTGGTACATGCTTCTTTTAGGGGGGGAGTGGTTTACATACTCTTTTTTCTCGGGGGCGCCCCCTTTTTTCCCCTCTTCTTTGGAAAAGGCGCCGGAATCAAATCACGCGATGAGGCTTTGCCCGTCGTCGACTGCTTCACTCTCGGTCTGGTCTTGTCGTGACGACCGTGGTGCGCCCGCCAGAGTCTGGTTCGACAAATTGGTCTCTCGCCCGGTCCACCGCTCCTAGGCGCGAGGACGATGAACCCGATGGTTGTGAACTGGCGAAGCCGTGATGTTCGCATTGAATTATGTACAAGACGAGACGGAGAGACAAAGACCCCCCTAAACACGCTGCCTCCTGGAAAGGTTCTGTGACTGGTGAAATAGGGGTTCCGTGTTCCGAAAAATAAAACAGAAAGAGGGGGGGAAAAAATTGTTTTTCTATCCAACGCCGCAATAAATCTTCTGGTTCCATATGTAAAACACGGGTCGTGACGACTCGAGAAAGTATCGTATCGCATCTCCACACGTCGTGAACGCGAATTATCAGACCACGAGACCCTCCTCCAACGCCTCGTCCCGCTCCAGCCTCTCGAGCCCCGTCGCCACGGCACCGTATACCCGTAGCGGAACCGCCACTTCGAAGCTTTCGCATGCCAGGTTCTCGACCGCCACGAGGACCAGCCCCCCACGCTCGTCCCTCGAGATCTCCTCCAGTAGCGGGTGCGTGCTGGGCGCCTCGCGCTCGAGCTCCGTCTCCTGGCTCGGCACGACGAACTCGACGCGGATCTTCCACTCCAGGGACACGCCCGTGGTGACGAACTCTGGCGTCGCGCTGATGGGAATGGTCGGCGTGAAGACCATCCTCCGGGAGTAAAGCGTGGCTTCTGAGGCGGAGACGTGGACTTTTCGCGTGACGCGATGAATCGAAGCCTCCGAGCGTATGGCCAGATGGGGCTCAACTCGTTCTGAAGACTCGAGACACGAGTGGACCGCGTAGCAGGGGATCTCGGCGTCTGTGAAATCAATGGCCATAGTAACGACTTCGCCTAGACGGTACGAGGGGCGCGTGAGCATGACAACGCCGACGCGCTGCCCGTTGCGAGCAATCTCAAAGCGGTTTGGACTTTGCTGGCCCTCGGATGTCATGTTACTGCGCATAATGGCCAAGTTGATGGCATCCGTGGCAGTCGTGGCATCTTCAAATGCCGACGGTCGCCGGGACCCAGGGAACGCCGTGGGAGACAGCAGACCCGCGTTGGATCCCTGACGTGGATTGTTAAGAAGCTCGTCGACGTATATTAGGAACTCGTTGATAGTCGTGTCCGACTTTGCAGTCTTCAGCTTTCTTATTTCGTTGAGCGTCGATAGCTTTTCGACGGCCTTGATTTTGGCCTGATCGCGAAGGATAATGTAGGGGTTCATGAGGTCGTGACCGAGGATCTCCCCGTAACTGTTCACGCTGCCCAGCACCCTGAAGGGTATCTCGACGGAGCGTACCTGTTGCTCCTTGGAGCCGCCTGCCCGTTGTGTGCCAATGACCAGGTTGTAAGAGATCTTTACCGCCTTTCCCTTGTGTGTCGGTGGTAGCCCCTTGGGAAGCTGAAACGAATACTCGAAAGCTTTGTGTTCTCCCGGAGCGAGGTTCAAGTCCACAAACAAAATGGACTGAGGGGTCGAGAGCAGTGGAACGGACTTGGAGCTCGCGATGCCGCGCATGTCTTTGATGCTGCTGACCTCCCCGGCGCCAAGTAGCTCCCCAATCGAGTTGCTGATGCTCCCCCAGCCGAAGCTTCGGAGCAGCCCGCTATCCCGTTTCGATGGTTCCACTCCTATGACACCACCACCTTGGCCGCCGACTACGGCTTTCCGTTTGACCTGCTCGAAGGGACCCAGGTTGATGAGCGAACCGTCAAGTGTAAATGAGCCCTGGATCTGGGCGTAACCCATCATCAACGACTCCGGCTGCTTCGGGTGGTGTGGTGCGAGGTTCGAAGACCGTCGAAAATGCGGTGGTCGCATCGGACCTCTTGTGGGCTGAGCCGGGTACTCGGAAGCCAATGTTTCTGTCGAGTTGTTGCTCATTGAGTAAAACTCCCCGCTGCTACGTGGTGTTCCGCCTCCCATGCTTGTTGTGGATAGTATACGCATGGCGGGCGCCGCGTGTTCGTTACAGTTGGCAATTGTGCCATCTTTGGACCGTATAGCGAGACTTGGAGGAACTTCGGTGTTTGGACTCAACAGCCCATCGTGATGTGCTGCTATAGGTGTGCTTTGGGTATCAGACAGCGGTGACTGAACCATTGGAAACCGGAACTCGGCCAGCGCGTTGTTGGGGGATCTCATAGGACGTTGTGCGCCTCCCACGCTAGGGGTGTTCGGTACAGTGGAGGAGCGCGAGTTCGCGGGAGGTGTGTCGGATGCAGATGTCGAATTGAACAAAGGCGAGCTAATGTGCCTCGGTGATGCTGCGGTACGTTAGCAATCGGACTGCAAGTCAAAAATGGAGCATCAAGAGACTTACCAGAGTGAGGCCCGGCAAGCCCCAGGCCAAGAGCGGCTCCGCGAGGGACAATCTGGAGACTGGAAGCTCGCGCATGTCCGCGACCCGGCCGATGCGACTTCACAGAGCTAGCATTGCTCTGGTTGTCGTCGGGGATCGTGCTCGTGGAACCAATCGACACGATGGAGACGGACTTCTTGTGCCCATTGCCACGATGTTCGAGGACGCTAGGAGGATGCGACGATGACCACGGTACTGATCCTGCGCGGCTTCGCGACTGGGCTGCCGGTACATTGAGTGACAGAGCGGATCGATGGCCGCGGGTCTGAGCAGAGTTCGGCGGGGTTAAGCCGGCGCTGGACTTGCCTCTCAACAAGGGTGAGAGATGCCTCGGGCGGTCGGTAGGTGCGAGTCGCTGGGATTGTCGCTGTTGGTTGGGATCGCGAGCAATGTTCTTGAATGTGATGGTGCACTTGATCTCCTCGCCGGCGAAGACAGTCTGGTCGTGCCAGCGGATAAAGACTCGAATGTTGCTGGAGGCCTCTGGAGACATGATGGCGCTCCTCCAGTCGGAGAGGAGGGGAGGGGAGGAGCGAAGCGGAAAGGGGAAAGGAACGATTGATGTTGCAACGGATCAGCTGTGCATCACATGTCTGGATCAACCATCGTCGCGTTTGTACCCGTGGATTAGAGATGGACGAAGAGTCCTGGCAGGTGCATTGAACGTCATGGGTTTCCGAGTTGACGGGAGACGGGAGGTTGAGCGAGCCGGGCTAGCTCCAGTGTCGCTGCGAGTCGGACGGGCCCCCTTTCGGCGCGCGCTGCAGGGGTTGAGTCCACATCCCCGTTTCCTTTCACAGTCCAACCGTCACTGTCACCTCGGAGCCTTACCTCAGCAGAATGACCCACTTAAATGTAACGGGGGTTCCATATGTATCGGTACGTACCTCGGTCACGACTTGACTCTTTCCACTTACACGACGACCTCTCATCCATTGTCTGCCATATATACCACCAATACTTGACAAATTTTTGAATCAATGATACCGAAACTGCATGTTTCATACGTTTTTTTCTACATTGCCATCACCTTGTTCTTGCGTCAAAGTGATAGAACCAGTACAGACCCAGTTGGCTTGATGCTGCCATCCGCTCGACGGGAAAGAGGTGCTCTGTAGGCCGCACCTTCTCGTAACTCGAGATGGAAGGTTCATCTGACGTCGACAAGCCAACTAAGGCAAGCCTTCCTGATAACACAAGTTCCCTCAACCGAATCTCCTTTCTTTTTGTTCTCGCTCTTGGTCACCTTGTGTTTTCGCTCTCTTTCAACACCCGGCCTTTTCCCTCCCCATGTTCCTTATCGGTGGACTGCTTTGCTCCATCATCACTCACTCTGCTCTTCCCAAAATATTCTTGAAGAAACCTGATTGAGTTTTTCAGGACTGCTTTTTCTTCCCGTAGTTGTGCAGAACTTCACATACAGTCATACCAGCTTTGCCCCGGGTCGATACAGGAGCCCGCCTCCATCTCAAACAATGACGGTAATCGACACTCTTCCGGCCGTGGATGTGTCTGTTAGCCTCAGCACATCATTTAGGAACGCAGATGAGTACCCCGATCCGAATCCCTACCATCAAGGGCGATAACTAGGGGGGTTTGAGCGTTGTGCTCGAAACTACATCGAGAGCCAAAGTGGTGCCGAGTTCTGCATCCATGTCAATGTAAGAGACGAGCGTTCGATTGACCCTTGGGTCTACGATGAACACGGCCTCCTTTTTTTTCTTTATATCGATGGCCGATTCATGGGGAAGAGATTCTGCCAGGCCAAAGATTTTGGCCAAGGCGCTTGGCGCTTTACCTTCTCATCGAGAAGACATCCGAATGAGAATCGCTCTGCTCTAGTCGAGAGCAGATTCAAATTCCAGTCAATAGTGACCGGTAATATTTCCCATGTTCTCTCTGTCCATTGTCCAGTTCAAGAGCAACGTCCTAAAGCTTCGTATAGTCGACGATGAGCCTACCGATGGCGACTTTCGCCGAGCTCGTGACCTCGGCACTGTCGAGGTGAAAGTCAAACTCGGAAAGATCTCTGGGATTCTTGATCGCCAGCAAAACAAGAATCGAGAGAGAGACTTCAACGAGCTGGATTTGGATTACTTCCAGATCCCCGAAGAGGCACTCAAGGGTCGCCCTATTTTCCACGGCACCTCGTCTGTCACTTCCTAACTCTGCAATTCTCCTGCTGATTAGCAATCACAGATTCACCGCCACAAGGGAATTACGAGGAGATCCTCCGCGTCGAAATATTCTGAAGACTTCCACGGGCCCCCTCCTGGCGACGTATACTTTCAAATACCGATCGCGAGGTGTGTATCTCGCTGGAACCCTTCTTGAGCAGCAGAGGGCTAACGTGCTTCCAGAGGCCTTGAAGATTGAGAATATCATTCCTCGAACACCAAGTCCAGAGCCCTGGTCCCGGACCAGGTCTGTCCACTTCGAAGAGTTAGGCGGTCTTAGATTTGAGGATCTCTATGATGACGAGGTGGAGCGCCTTGCCCGAGAGAGCTGAGGCAGCTGAGGGTAAGACACATGTTACCCTAGTAGCGTTTGTTTGACTGAAATTCTCCTTCAGGACGAGAGATTACAGAGGTTGTGTTTGAAGAAGCGCACATACGACGACTACTGCGATCTCACTCAGGATGACGATGAGCAGCCGATGCGGCCCTATAAGATCATCAAACTAAGCAGTCATGATATTATCGATCTTACTGGCGGCTCCTAGAGATAAAGCCGCGAGATCGTGTGTTCGTAGTGAAAGAGAAACCGATGGGGCGACGATGGAGGGTTCCGGAAGAGCCTCGTTCGTCGAGAGCAGTTGAAATGATGCCGAAGTTTCAGAGACTGTAACAGATCGCCACAGGTTGTGACTGTCGAAATTTCTCTAATCACGGACCGTGCTTGGTTGATGGAAGATGGCGCTGCTGTGATGCTGAAGGCTCAACTTGACAGGATGGGCAGAAGGCAGCAGGGCGGGAGTTTATTTCACCGTTCGCAGAATTACTCTTCTCCAGCCAAGCATAATACAGATGAAGCACGCTTATATCACCAAACTGATTTGTTCTCTTGCTTCTTATCTGCTATCGATTCATATACTCAGAAGTTACGGCTGTCTCCTTCGGCTTGTGATCAAGGGCAGATCACATCATGCTTTACAGCCGCCTTTCTTTAACACGTAACAGCTTCTGACCTAGAGACATAACCTCTATGTGGTGCATACCAGACAAGCTGCTGCGCATGCGCTGCCACCTATTATGGACCAAGGTAGCACGGCAATTAGGTAAGATAGATGGAAATTCCCCTCAGGATGCAGAACGCAGCGGCTTTTCGGCCGCAGCCTTGAATGCTCGATATCCCATGGCTTTCCTGCATTTCTTCAACAAATTTCCATAAACAAGACTGGAAGATCCATCCCCGCCTGCTTCCAAAACTGGAATAAGGTGAGGACTGCCAGAATTTACAACCTTGAGAATAACAATACACATAAAGCGCAGCTTGTCTCGTCTCTTGAGGTGATCGCCAACCCAGCTGCCCGAGCTAAAATTACATCTGCCAGAACACCATCTTCCGCCTCGGTACAAATCTCCTCGACAGAAGCCTTTTGATTCAATACAAGACCCCCTTCATTACCTGGCATTACTGCCCAAGGTGTGGAGATTGAATCGATGGCCGGCTCCAATCTTGCGCTATCCGTTCGCGCCGTTGTAAAGATTGCCGGACAAGCGGTTACCGAACTCGAGGACCCCGAAGCAGCCATTCTCAGCAATGAAGCTCCTTATACATGTCAAAAGACCATAGAGTTGGAGGAGGGAGCTGAGTTTTCCCTCAACGTCCTACTGGGTCGAGGTGCTTTGGACCTCCTTCCTTCCGCAGACTCCGGCTTCATGATCCTCGTCGAGTCGGATGCCGCAGAGGTGATGCGACGGCTACATACTAAGAAGACGCCGGATGTTGAGAACTCACAACAGCTCTGTATAGAGTTCATCGGGATTCTTGATCGAGCGAAGGGGTCTAAGCAAGTTTTGAGCAAATTTCGGTTCCCCACCAGCGAAGTCACCGAGAGTGGAATACAAGGCACGATAAAGATCGACTTATTCATCGTCAAACTGCTTGGGCCTCCAGAACCAGGAAAACTCAACGACAATCCATCATTGGCTGCAGCATCCCGTATCATCAGGTCAATCCTCCCATTGATCATCAAAGGCACACGCTAGAGAAATGCTGACGACGAGCAACAGCTTTGAGCCCGGGAAGAAGATCAAGAAGACGCAGGTGGCCAACACTTACGAGATCAAGAGACTAAACCACGAGCAACCTTTCGCACGCTTTGTTTTCAAATATCGAACAGGAGGTGCGTTGGCGGTGGTTCTGGCTCAAATGTTTTGTCAATGCTGACATCTCGACGTAGTTTGTATGCAGTCGCAGGTCCATGTGGGAGCCAAGCCCTCCGATCACCCTACGACACTCCTCGATTTAGAAGAGCACAAGCTGGAAATGAACAGCCTGTATGTTCCAATCCAAGCACAGATCCACTCGAAAGTATGGGAAGAGGTACAGCGCCAGGCTGAGACCGAGGATAACAAGACCATCTCGATTCAGCCAATCGAGACTACGACTTGTAGGAAGAGGAAAACCGTTTCGGCTTTCGGTGGCAGCTCTCCATCGAGGCCAAAGAAGATCCGCGCTCTCTCCGAGTGAGGCAACGAGGCTGTGCTTGTGCTCAAGGGCAAAGGGTGGTTTGGTCGTCATGGGGCGTGGCAAGCAAGGAGCAGCAACAGGCTGAATTCTTGTGGGCATCAAAAATGTGTCGCTTTATCGGACGGAAACTCTTATTGTAGGAATGGGAGAAGGATAGAAGAATCTGCCGTTGGAAAAATGGCTTTGGGAGCATGTCCTAACTACTCGAGGAGACAGTGGGCGGATAGGAGGTGAAGTGCAATGGTCGACTGGGCTACCTGACAGCAAATGCACACCTCTGGAAAGAACAGCAGCCTCACAAATACGAAATCAATTCCGTGAGCCATGAGTCTATTGGACTGGATAGTAAGTTGTGAATCCGAAACTTGGTGTAACTAAGCATGGTCTCATTCCCCCATGTAGCTTCTGTAGATGTAGTGGAATGCAAACTCGCTCCCTTCCTTCTCGCTCTGGAACTAGACAACTATAATACCGCTCTAGTGAAAGCCGAGGCCCCATGATGCTGACTGAGAAACGAGTCTTCAGTCATCGGTCAAGTCGATTGCTCCATTCCGATCGATCTTGTAGATTTTTCGAGGCCGATGGTTAGCATCGGCATCTGCTTCCCGCTTTGCCCCGTCTTGCATCTTTTGCTTTTCAGGAGGCTAGCAATCCGTCAGTGGCTTAGTACCTCGACGAAGTAGGAGGAGGTTTTGCTTACATCGAGTTGGTCGAGACGCTCCTCAGCGAGCCCTTCATTATCAGCTTTGGTCAAATCAACGACAGTCGGACGCTGAGACAGCGAAGGCGGCGGTAGCGTCGGGGGTCGAGGAGATGAATCGCGAGGAATGATTCCGTCGGTTTGGAGTGACGCTCGGGACTTGTACCGGAAGAAGAAACGAGCAATTTTGCGATCATTGTCAGGGAGGTCTGCGTCTATCCACTCCGTTGCCTTGATTTCCTTCTCGCCCGAGAATCTGTGCGACACCTGTCAGTAGAAACGATTGGTAAGAGAACTGTTCTTGATCATACATGGTTTCGTGCGAGATACTCTTGCCCTTCAGGGCTTTTTCGGTCAACTCTGTCTGAGACCTAAAGCCCCGTGTTACTCGTTGATGGCCTCTAAGATAGATTGCTCGATATACAGCGACCTCTATAGTCCCAAGGTGTTGTGCGATCTTTCTGTCTTCATCAATGCTGCCGTTGTGTTCTTGGACTAGGCCATAGTCAATGAATTGCTCATGCAGGGGTCGACTAAAAAGTACCTGTCTTAATGGGTGCGAAGCAAAAGTGCTTGATTGTGGACTTCTCTGGCTCGTCCGAATTTGTCTCTATTCCCTCAACGCGCCAGCGGAAGGTCGAGTCCTTGACGTGTTGCGTCAAGAATATCTTGTCATCTACCACGTGCCCGTCGATGTGGGTGCAGAATCCGAGGCCTTCATGGTTCTTGATCCATATTTCTGGTTTCTGGACGACGATGTGAATCGCAAAGTTGGCATCATCGTGGCTTTCGATGATTTTGGAGATAAAGTGCATTGCTGGCCCGGAGGTTACTGGGGTTGGAGGAGCACCTGGATCGTTGTACTTGGCGCATCTGTCTTCTGAACCGTTGATGTGAATAGAAACCTCGATCTCCGGAAGGCCTTCGCTGACCGCCATGGTCGCTAATGACAGAGTATACCCAGAGTATTATTTCCTTAGGGCGATGTGACTATAAAGCCGAATGCGAGAAAGGAGAAAGGAAGCGTAGGGAAACAAAGGAAGGAGCTAGAAAGAGGCGCGAATGTAGAAGATATCAAAACGACTCGAAGAGAAGGGGATTGAAACGTTTGTGGAGGAGAAGAGGAAAGAGAGGAAGTGTTAAGGCGAAATGTCGAGTCTGAAAAATGAACAAAAGCCTTCAAGGCAAGTGCTTGACCACTGAAAGAGCCAGCATAGAAGTTTGAAAACCAGAAACAACTGCCTGTTTGAATCTCATTAGGATAGAAGGCAAGTGTGAATACATTCAGATTTATCTCAAAGTATCCGACCTGAGTAAAAGCCTTCAATAAGGCAGACGTCCTAAAATACCATCAGGTCCATAGCCATCTGGGCTAAGGATTGTCCTCGGTAAATAGAACCGCAGTTTCCGTTCTACACCCGACTCTTGAAGTCTCGCAAAAGCGGCCAAAATCCCAAGCTGGCCGTTCCACGGGCTTGTAAGCTCAGTTGACTGACCATATGAAGCAAACAAGCGTTTGGCTCTCCTCGAGCCCAAGCTCACTGGATGTTGTGAGAGGCGAAGGACCCGCCCTTTGATAACTCTACACGTTGCCTGAGATGGGCGGTTTTGAACCAAAAATCCTTGCTTTCGATGACGAAGTAGGTACAATTCGATCCCACGCCGGGGTAGCTCCGAAGAACTCCCTCGATCACAGCGTGCCAGAGTCCACTCTTGGCCGTTGGTGCAGCGGGTTCTGCAGGTACCCGGCGCTATCTGGCATGGTTCCGTTTCCAAAGCGGGTCAAGGCCAATGAGATCGGATTTAATGACTGTTGAACATGGAAAGGAGCAAGACCCCTGTCGAAATTCGACTCGACATTCAAGCCAGGTAAAGCGAGCTTGTGGACCGATGCATGTCGTGACGGCCTCATGCGATGGTCCGGCGGACGATGATGTCTGGGAAGAGGCAGGCAGCATTGCGGGAGAAGGCGTCTGCAGCGGGATTGCAGCTGGCGCGGCCCCACTTCTACCTGGAGCTTAACCAATCAAGCAGCGAGCGCAACCTGCTAAGGCCTGCTAAGGCAGTCTCCAACTGAAGCCCCCGCCAAACAGGTACATGCTTGCCTTTTCGGTCGCGTCCACCTCCCTCACTCTCACTCAACTTCACATGGGTCTTATGTCTCCTTCACCCCATTGGGACTCCATCCCTTCCACACCCAACTGACACCCGTACTAACGCACACCATACCCCTTCCCGCATTACGAAGAGCACAAGCCGAAGAAACCCTTCGCTACGTCGGGTCAAGATGGCCATTATCAATGAGGTCCCAGGCGTCAAGATCACCGTCCAAGTCGACGGCCAAGACGCCGTCGAGTACGATGACCCCGATGGCTTTGAAAACGACGCCAACCGCAAGAATGCCCGCTGGCGCGTCTTCAAATACATCGAATCCAAGGACGATGCCTTCTTCTCCATCAAATACCAGGTTGACAACAGCCACCGTTGGGAGGGTCCCGATCACGCCTTCGCCTTGACGCTGTACGTCGACGGCAAGCGCATGGATGGCGTCGTCTGCGAGGCTACACGCTTCCACAACCATGATCCCTTCTTCGTCTGGACCTCCACAATCGAGGGCTCTCGGGAGGGATCTACCGCCTTGGGCTACGAGCGTCTGAAGAGGTTCAGATTCTCCAAGGTCACCACCGGTATGTTGTAAGCTGCTCGATGCGAACCAGCACCTTTGGCTGACTTTGATTAGTTGACGATGCTGCCAAGGAGCGCGTCGAAGCGGACGTAAAGAATGCCAAGTTGCTGGGTGTCATCGAGGTGTTTATTCAACCCATGCTCATCACCGGGCCGTCGAGGTATACTGCCTTCGGCCACCCCGTCGATACCCTGAACAGCTTCGAGATCGCAGAAAAGGCTCTCAAAGGCCGTGCAGTCTCTCATGGTACCTCGTGAGTCTTCAATTTACCCTCTCGAAACTAGGACCATTCATTGTTCCTGACACGAACAAGGTTCGTCAACAGCGGTGTCGTTACGCAGAGACCCACGGTCACTGCGGAGTATCTCAACAACCACAACCCGATCGCGGCCTTCAGTTTCAAGTATCGTTCTCGGGGTATATGCTTCAGCGTTCCTCGCTCTCGAAGCAGGACGACTAACTGTGTCCAGACGCGCTGAAAGAAGAGTTGATCATCCCAAGATCACCGAGTCCCGAGCCTATCGAGGGACTGTCCGAAGCTGAAATCCGCAGATTGGCAGTGGAGCGCCTCAACGAGATTAACGTCAGTACCGCCCACCTCTTCCGTCCAGAGTCTGACGCTGACCGATCACAGGGCGATCGTCGCTCTCCCGCCGTCAAACGGGAGGGCAAGCGTTCCATTATCAAGAGAGAGTTCACCGAGTTCTACGACCTGACAGAGGAGCCCGTCAAGCGGGAGTGGAAAAAGGTCAAGATCGACGGCAACCGTGTGGCTATTGACCTCACCGACGACTAGAACCTCCCAAGTCTCCAACGTCCGCTAGACAGGCGTGTCCTTCACAGCCACTGTTGGGGGAAAATACCTGGGCTACAATCGTCAACCCTCGGCGCTGCTTTTCATTCGACGCGATACAGCGATTCTCATCTTTTTTATTTTATTTCGGTAGGCCGGGAACTTTGAGGTAGTACCAGCTCGCACTCAACGGGATCTGGAATGTCCTCCATCCGGGGGCCTTGAAAATCCAGTCGTTGGACGGTTGTAGTACGGGCGACATATTTTCCTAAAGTCAGGAGTTCAGGAGCGTAACCAGGTATACCCTATAATTGCACTTTATTGCACCTCTCTATCGGAAGGGAAGGGGGGATGCAGGAAATGGAACGCAGATTTCAGATATCGAATGCCAAACCAAGAAGTTGATTGATTTTTACCGTCCACTCGCACCGTATCTGACCGTGTGACTGCAAATTCGCCCAGTGTTCATTTTCAACCTTTTCTTTTCACCGCTTGCATGCTTCATGCTCGTATCCCGTTTCTTCAAGTCCCCATTCTTTGTAGCTTCTCCGCCAATTTTTCCGCATTGAGCATGTTTACCGCCGCCTCGGCGGCCTTGACCTTGACCTCGTCCCGGGTGATGCCCCCGTCGACCTCGACGACGCACCGGCTGCGACCAGGACCCTGCACGTATACGCCTTCCCTCCCTCCTCCGTCTCCCGCACGTCGAGATCATAGGTCACGCTTTCATTATCGGCGAGGTGCCCCAGTTCTTCCTTGGGATGCAGGACATGCACCTTGTCCCTTATGATGCGGTCGAGATACCCTAGTATGCCGAACCGCTCCACGACCCCGGCGCAGACGTCCAGGTTCCCAGAGTCAACATAGACGGCGCCGAGGAGAGACTCGAAGATGTCGGAGTAGAACTTTCGGAGCTGCAAACGGGCGAAGAGGGCCCAGGGGTACGTCTGCCCCGTCTCCATCGAATCGACGATCTGGCCCCTGAGCTCGGCGTAGCGCTTCGATACCTTGATCTGCTCGAGCCCGATGGCGGGCGACTGGTGGCGCATGAACTTCCAAAGGGGCAGGGCGAAACGGGAGTGCTGCAGATTGGGCCCCTTGCCGATGTGGTCTCCGAGGAGGACCTCATCCTGGGTGACGGACTGCTCCATGGACAAGAAGCCAAGAAAGTCACCGTTGACCATGGACGCCTTGAGGAGATGCATCGTCTGGTGCGGGAGGGGTGGCTCAACGGAGAAGAGGTGGTTGACGACGACGTAATCGAGGACGGAGTCTCCGATGAACTCGAGACGCTCCAAGCTCCCAAGGCGGTTGCCAAGGTTGAATGAAGCGTGCGTCATGGACTGGATTAGGAGAGATTTCTTGGTGAACTCGTAGCCGACGAGCTGCTCCAGTGGCTCGAGGGTTGAGAGAAGCTCTACGTCAGGGGGTGCAACATCGTACAGTGTCTGCCTGCATTCGTCAAGAGTCTTCCATTTGATCTGTTGGAGGAAGATGGACATGCACTTCAACGCCTTGTCCAGACCGCCGTCGATCATCGAGGCCCCGATCAGTGCCTCGACGATGTCGGCGAGGGTCTTGGTCGAGATCCTTCTCGTGGACTTCTTGTCGTCGCGGTGGAGAATCTCGTCCACATAGATCGGGCGCCATTTCTGCCCCGTGAACGGCTTGGTGAGGATGAAACTGTCAAGACCGTGCTTAATGGAAGCTTTACAGAGAACCGAGTTCGCCACGATGCTGTCTTTCTTGAACGACAAAAGCCGTTCTGGCCAGTCTGGGTCTGGGAGATGTTAGCTCGTCCTTTATGCAACATACGTGGGCCGGTCTACACACTCAAGGCGGCCACATTGATTGTAGTGACAAACTTGAGAATCGAATCTCCTAAAAACTCAATCCGTTCGTAATTGGTGGGTTCGTCTGCACTCCCCGCGCTGATTGCCGTGAGTACGAGTGCCGGATCTGAGATGGCCAGTGGCCTCAAGAGGCCCGCTGACAGCTCGCCTGCCACAAGGTAGGTTTCTATCCGATGCAGAATGGATGGGATGAGCACTCCAAACTGAGCATACTTAGCAGGTATCGTGTCAATCCTGGCCCATGGCATTGGATAGACTCTGTTGTATGGCTTGACACTTGTCGGGCATTGACTGGGATCGCTTTGCGGCCGATGGAGAAAGTCCGATCGATGGGACCACTTCCTAAGTACTAGGTATGGCACGTCTTTCGGGGCCTCCTCAAATTCCTGAAACGTCTTTTGGACGAATTCGGGTGCCGGTTTGCTGGGGATGATGCCGTCGTAGGTGTAAGGGCACCCCGACTGATCACGTATGAGGCAAGTCAGGTTGTGAACTGACATCTGACCTTGGACGAACTGGTTGACTCCGATTTGGTTCACGGAGAGGTTAGCGCCGCCAGCCACGCTGAATCTAACGACTTGTTGGAGGTCTGCCGACATCCACCGATGGCCGTATGGTAGAGCAAGAAGTACAGCCGTGTCATCTTTGTTCGTCGGCTCATCGACAGGGAGCTGTTCCCCAAACTCGAGCGACCAGGTAGTGTTGTAGTCCAGGTATATGGGCATCGTCCGCAGTCCAGGAATCCGAAGCGGAAGAACCATCTCGTACTCTCCCTGAATAGCACCAGTTGAATCCTTGAGCAGAATGCGGGTCGACATCAGACTGTCACCGAGTTTCCAAGCCTTAGCGACTTTGCTCCAGGCATTAAGCAGACCGTTGACCTGCAGAATGGCAGGTCTTTTGTCAATTTCGGGTACGAAATCCTCTGGTCTGAACGGCAAAAGGTTTTTGTTGACGAGTTCTGCTTTGTAGAGACTGACGTAAGCCTGGAACGCAGCGTCTTTGATCGCATTCTTCTCCGATTTCCACGCCAATTGGCTCTTAGTGGTACGGACGTGGGATGGGAAATAGCTCGGCAAGTTCACGGTGGCCCTAAGATCAGGCTCGTCTGTTGTGTCGAGCTTCTGTATGATGTAATCGGGTCTCCAGTCGATGAACTCCCCTGGCGACAGTGTCCGGCAAAGGTGGTCGAGATGCTGCTTTGCGTTGTCGAGATCCAAGACTGCCCCTGTTTGTTCAACCTTGAAGCTCAGCAATTTCGGCTCCTCAGTATCCTCGATCTGTCGCAGATGCTTAAGCTCACGCTCTTGTTCTTCGTATTGGCTCTTCATCTGCGCCTCCATGATTTCCCATTCCTTCTGAGTGGCCTCTGAGAGGTCTTGTAGCATCAGGAGCTTTGAATCCTTCATCCGAGCTCGTCCGCGGCGTTGGATGAAGGACTTGAGATTGGGCGGATTATCGAAACAGAGGACCAGGTTGCAAGCCGGTACATCGATGCCTTCCTCCAGGACGCTGGTGGCAATCAGCAAGTTGGTCCTCCCACTTCGGAACTGATGCAGCGATTGCAAGTCTTCCAGTCGAGAGAGGTCCCATATATCGCTCTTCCTGGCATAGGACTGCGACGTGCCCAACATGGCGCCTATTCGATACCGAGCTCGCAGTAACTTGTGCGACGTGAGTAGATGGCAAAGAACCGAGACCGTCGTCCTCTGCTTGGCGAAGACAATGCCGATGATATCGGTCTTGTTTTGCAACAGTTGTTCGACGAGAACAGAAACCTTTTCCGAGAGAACCTCATGGCTAATGGAATCCTCAGGAGGGCATTGACATTCGACCTGGCCGAGAATCTTGGCTAGGTACTCTTTCTCATCGTCCTTCCAAGTGCCGAGCCAAACGCTCTGGGATCGGAGAGCGGCCATGAATCTCGAAATGACTTCCCATATGTAGTACTCTACAGCCCAAAGTCCTAAGTCACGAAAAACACGATTGGCTTGACGACCAAACGACGTCATTTGATCCTGGATGTATGTGCTGCGACTCCCCAAAGCTGCAATAAGCTCGCGCCGGCTGCGGTCAGTCCCCTCGGATTTAAGATGGAGTATATAGGGGTCCTCCAAGATATCGAGACATTGTATGGTTCTCCTTAAGCTTCGCAGGCTATGCGGGATTGTGTAGCATTCGCGAGGTGAAAAGGAGATGCATGCCATTTCTGGCTTCTTGACACAAGCAAGAAGGTCACCGCGGTGAATCGTTGGACTCTTGCAAACAGCGTCCAGTGTAGCTTCGAGGACGCCGATGCCCTCGACTTTGGAACCGAATGTTGGACTTGCCGTCAAGCCCAAGATGTGAGGCGTATGCCAGCCTTTGAGCTTTGCTTCGTGGTAAAAAAGTTTCATGATCCTGCTCCCTGGCGACTTGCCAGTACAGTTGTGAGCTACGCCAATGTTAGCCCGTACAGTACCGAGATATCACCTGGCAACACACCTTCGTCGAACACGATCAGAGACAGCCTTTTCATGCGCACGAAGGCATGCGACAAAGCGTCCAACAGGATCTGGTACGTTGACACAACTATCCGCACATTGTAGAGGACTGTATCCCACGTTTTTTGGTCGGACCAAGAGTCGACGTTATCGTCGCCACTGAGAAACTTAATTTGGACCTCTGGGATTTGAGACCGGAGCACCGCGAACTGTTGAGCACAGAGTGATACTGTGGGGGCCAGAAACCAAACAACCTGCTCCAGTGAGCTCAAGCTGCGATGACATGAAGTAGGGCAGACCAACCTGCTCCGATGAGGTCCTCTCCACTTCTGCTCTTATCCGCAACACAGCCCTGTTGAAGCTCGTGTAAGCGTCTACATACATGGCCAAAGGGTCTTGACGGAATTAACTTACACTTGCGTTTTGCCACTTCCAGTATCCATCTCCCGAGTGTTAGTTGACCCATCTTTTCATTCGAGTTAGTTGATTGGTTCGACGGCCACTTACAGCCACAATGATGTTCTGCCTCATACTATGGGCAAACATCTCAGTTTGGTACGCTCTAGAATTCATTATGACTGGCGTGCCTGCAACGGAAGCAGCTGGAGACGATGAAGCCTCATTGTTCAGGAACATCTCTTCGGCGGCGGCGGAGAGAGCTTCCTGGTTATGAAGCCCGGGGGTCGGCACAACAGCAAGCACCTCATTTTCCGACGAATCGGTGCTGTCGCCCGAGGACGATTGAGAACAGTAAGTCATTGTTGAATGGTGCTAGAGTGAACCTGGAGACCCTGTCCGAAAGTTCTCTCCATAGTCCTGGGATGTAAGGTACTTCCGGGGAACCAAGCAAAACCAAGCAATTGTACCACACTTGGAGTGCATGGGTATGATGACGGAACTACCCTGGCAGCGGTGTGGACGGTATGAGTCAAAGGTTAAATGACGCGGCTCGAAAAGGAAATCCAGCCATGTCTTCGGGGCCTCAGCGAACTCGAGTGACACGGCGACCCTGGACACGGGACCGCTCGGCGTAGCGGCAAGACTGTTGAGCGGTTGTGGTGCAGTTTCCGGGTACCGTTGCAGAGCGATGGGTACGAGGAGTGGAGGAGGCGCTGCGGAGCCGGCCACTGGGAGACGAGTGCCTGACGACGATTGCTGACTTAACCGCGAAAAATTGTGGATGGCGCCACGAGTCTCGTCGCAACAGAGCTTGCTTGCGTACGTAGGCAGAAAAGGCACCGGGGGGTTGAGAACTTTGGAGTTCGACGCGACGATGGATGCGTGCCTGGCACTGATTTTGTAGTGTTGGAGGGGTTTTCTCCGGCTGCAAGGGACGAATCGGAGGGGAACGCCCATCATCGAGGCCCCGGTGTGGCATGGCAGCTGCACTCGCAACACACAACACGCACTACGTACTCCAGGCAGTGTTTGGTTCCGAGACTCTGCGGGAGGCCGGCCCACCTGTGATGCGTAGGCAACTTCGCAACAAATTACGCACGATAGCCAGATTCACCCTGATCCTCGGAGAGGGAACCTCTAAGAAATTGCCAGAAGGGAATGGGAGCGGAACCTGGGAAATGATCATGGCGCGTACCATGCAGCTCATGACTCCATGGCGTGCGATGCGTCGTCGGCACGTTGAGCGAATCTGTCTTTGTACAGCGGGCAGGCTCTGATTCGCTTGCAGTCTTCATCGTGGAGAGGTCCGGCGGCGAGGACGGGAGGATGAGGACGGTGCGGCTCGAAGGAAAGAACCCACGAGTCTGACATGGACCCCAGCGAACCGTATCTTGGACTTGGGAGGTTGGGGAGGTGTGTGGGAGAGGGCTGCCATTGCCATTTCGCTTGGTGACGCTGCGGAGAGTGCCCACAATCACCCGCACCCACCCCGGGCTGAGGGCCCTGGTCCAACCGGGTCCGATGCCGAGCGCATCGGCATCCGGAACCCCGAGACTTGCCTACTACAGCAGCTGCCCGAACTCGTCCGTTCCGACATACCTCTCAATGAGATAGCTGACATAATGATACTCCCATTGCAGCAGTTATCTTAATGGCAAGGCGGCAACAATCGAGGTCAAAACGTGCAGTGCATCCCCAACATTCGAACTCAGGTGTTGTCATCTGAGACCCGGCTTTTGCTGCCTTCCAAGCCTCTTCTTCTTGTTTCGTCCACTTGGTTATCTTGGTTGCCGTAAGAAAGCCGTTTCGGGGCCGACGCTATCAAAAACAGAATGACCGGAGATTACCCCTCTCTTTCACTGACATAAGTGTGGCGAAGTGCATCAACAACCGGGCCGGTTGGGTCTACTTCCATTAACAACATGGTAATGTACCAGCTTCTGCATGAATGAACTCACATGAGGCCAGAACCAGGCACGGCGCAGGATGCAGCTCCGAATTAGGTGTGAAGGTTGGATGAAGTCGAAATCGATGGTCCAGTGCCGTGCCGCGCTGATGTATCTTGGTCTAACACGCGAGAGGGTGGCTCTTTTGCCTGCCAATATGCACATTGAGTGCACCGAGCAAGGCCAGTCTCAAAATGCCGTAAAGTGGGACCATCGGGTGAACATTTGTTCTACGTTGTTGCGGCACAGCCATCAACGGGCATTTCAACTCTCGAAAACCCCAATGAAGCGTTGGCGTGGGGCGGCCGACAGCGCCCGGCGTCTGTATATGACATCGGCAGTGAACACCTGCAGCTGTTGCCTAATCCAAGGCATCACTGTCCCATTCTCTCACCAACTCGTTGTGCACTGTGCCTAAGCGGCGATCCCAGGATCAGAAGTGACAGGTACTTTCTGCCCCAGTTCAGAATGCTCTCTGTATTGTTGTAATGGCCCGTCCGTCCGTCCATCCATGGCAAGGAGCGCACAATTGCAGAGTGTAAGCTCATGCAGTCAAGGATGCTCACAGGTCAGCGTGTTTCATAACGTCGTCATTGCAGGCCATCCATTGATTCTAGAGCTCGGAGTTCCTCTCTGGCCCCCATGTCTCTATGCTGGTTTATGATACAAGGTTAGACCGTTCCAGTCATCGCGGAAATTACAAGTTCGTGAGATAGTCTTCGATTTCCTGAGGACTGAGCTTCCTGAAGCGGGGGCCTGTGGCGCCCTCAACGCCCTCGATTCCGAGCAAGTGGTCCGCCGGGGGTCCAACGATACCTGCACTTCCAGTTAGACATGCGTTTGCTGTATTGCACACTTCGGACACTTACCGATCTCGATGGTCTCTCCGTTCATCTCCCCCTCGATGGTCTCCTTGAGGGTGAGCAACGCAATGTGCACGGCATCCTCGAGCTCCAGGCCCTCAGTGTACCTCTTCTCCAGGAACGTCTTGGCGGACGTGGCGCTCTTGCCAATGGCCGTCGCCTTCCAGGGAAAGTAGCTTCCGGAGGGGTCGACTTGGTAGAGCATAGGTCCGCCCTTCAGCGTACCGCCGGTCTTGCCAGTGGGCTTCTTCTCCTCGCCTTCCTTAGTCTCGGACTCGTCCTCGGGCAAGATACCCTCGTCCCAGCCAGCGATGAGCAAGCTGACACCGTAAGGCCGAACACCACCAGACTGGGTCGCCTCCTGCATCACACGGGCGACATCCTGCACCAATATCCGCGTAGGCGGGTACTCGTTGTAGATGCGCTTGTAGCCGGTATGAGACACCTTGCGAGCCTTGTCCACCAATATTCTGTAGTCGGGGCCCATGCCTGAGTACACCATTCCGATATTGGGGGTGACGAGGCTGATCTTGGACAGCGAGCTAGGGTCGGCAAGGGGCGATGATGACTTCTTCTCGGTCGCGAGGACGATGCCGTTGGTCGCTTTCGAGGGGTTAGCATCGATTATCAAAGGTGGGGCAAGCGGGCTTGCCTTTGATGCCAAGGGCGGTGACACCCTGGTTGACGGCGTTCAGAGCATACTCTGGGAAACTGTCAGTTCGTCTGTTGTGGTTTCGATCTCATCGTCGCAGCGAATAAGGAGTGGTGGGGGGCAATGTGCAAGCATACCGATCTGAACCAGCTTGCCGCTGTTCCAAGTTAGCACATGAACGTCATACAATTGAACCAAGCAACGTACCTGGGCGAGAATGTCGTCAGCGAGAAAGAGTAACGGTCGGCCATGACTTGACTGTTGAATTGTGCTGTCGAAATGTGACTCCTGAGATTAAGATGACAAGGAAGATGGACGGTGGGTTGGCTACGGTCAAACGAAACGAGGTGAGGCTGTCAGAGCTACGAAGCTCTCCTTCCTAGGCAACTCGCGCCGCGTCAAGCTGCTAGCCGTCCGGGCACCGCCTGGGGAATGCGAGGCACGTGACATTGCCGGCTGAGCTATTGATCCGGGAAAAATTGCTGACGTAACCGATTGAACTCGAAGCTATGACCACCTGGAACAGCTCAGGATAAAGTGGTGCTGGAATATTCTTTCTCACTTCTTTACTAACGCATGACCTTCGTCCAAGATCTTGTTCGCTTGGCACCGTCTCCGAAAGGACAGATGGTCAGGTATTTGTATCGCTTACGCTGATACCTGTCATGTAGGTGCTGCCGTATCTGGTCAAGTTGGGCCAATATTCCCTTGCCAGTCCAACCGCTACTTTCAGTCCAAGTCTTTTTTTGCTTCCCGTCATTCTGCGGTTCTGAGCCACTCTTTACCTCACGACTCTGACAGCTCACTGCTTGGAGAGCGCCGAAATCGCCAGCCCTTCCAACGCAATACTCTTTTCGTTGTGCTTCATTATGGTCTCGTCGACGCCACAGTGGAGTTGGCCATCTGACCTTCCAAAAGGCCCAGACGACTCCCAAGCCGGCGGAGCCGAAACACCACAGACCAACCATTCTGATACCCAGAATCAGGACCAGAGCCAGAGCCAGAATGCAGAACAGCCTCAGCCTCCACCCCAGGCCTCTCCCAAGCAAAGACATTACGGCCCGCGAACATGTCGCATCTGCTTCGACGTGGTTCACCCTATCTTTGAAGAGCCAACAGTCATCAGTGGGTTCATGAACACGCGTCCACGACCGATATACAAGTCCGAAGACCCCGAGTCCGGACGCCTCATCTCACCATGCAAGTGCAAGGGGTCTCAACGCTACGTCCACGAGGGCTGCTTGCAAGCCTGGAGATACGCCGATTCGACGGCCACGCGAAACTTTTTCGCATGCCCGACGTGTGGTTACCAGTACAAACTAGAGCGGCTGTCATGGGCGAACCGCTTGCAGGGCACCTTTGCACAAATCTTACTGACCATATCCATCTTCATCGTCTCGGTGTTCATCCTCGGCTTCGTTGCAGACCCGATCCTGAATCTCTGGTCTGATCCCATGGGCGCAATTGCCGACATGGCTGCAAATGTCCTCGACGACATCGAAGCAATCCATGAACCCGTACCAGAGATACGTGAGGAGCCTGGAACATGGCTGGAACACTTCCTCAAGGGATTTTTTTCCCTCGGTCTGCTTGGGTTCCTCAAGTCTCTCCTCGCCATGTCATCATGGCAGTTGTGGACCCTTCGGTCTAATGGTTATTTTGGTACGACTGGCCGTCGAGGTGGGACAGGACGCGCGCGTGTCGAGAACATCAACATGGCTCTTGTCGTTTTTGGTGCTGCGACCTTCATGTGGGGTGTATGGAAAGGCGTGAGAAAGTTCAGTGCCTCTGCTCTGCAACGCGCAAGCGACAGAGTTTTCGATGTTGGTGGTGACGACGATGAGGACGAAGATATCAAGGAAGACTAACGTAGGGCGGAGACTGGAGAGAATGCGAACGGCTGTTATCATCCGTGAAACAGACACCGCTTGGTGCGCCATGTGCCTTGTGCCGACATGCTCACCCCGCACACTCTTAAGTTGCCTCGAAGATTCTCTTCCATATCGTGTCAACTAGTCTGTGTGCGGAGATCAAGTCTTCGTTCTGCCTTTGAGCCTGTCCGTTTTGGTCAGGTTCATCCTGGGCAGGCGGACGACATCAGCTTGTTATTATCCAGTTGACATTCTGTTGACTCGACCAAAGCCGACGCCGACTCTCAAACCCTCTTGAGTTGGTAAACGCGCAAACTGATACACATGTCTGGATGAAGCTTTACTAAAAGGTGACCACTCATCGCAGAGTTGTAGATCCAAACTGGTAGGAAATGAGCAGCCCGAAAATTTCCAAATGATTCAATCACTCCGTACCTTGCGTGAGGAGATTTGCTGTGTCCAACATCTCCGGGGATCGAAGCACTGCCCAGCGTCATCACACCCCGCAAGTACTTGAAATCCCCTCGGCCGTGGGGGCATGTTGCGACCCTGGGCTGGAGGGGCTCAGGCGACCAGGTCCAGCCCAGGTTCGCCCGGTCGGACAATAATATTACCGTCCGGGCCAATCACTGGTGCTTGGGGGACCATGGCTCAGTCCGTTCTTAATGTTCCCAAAGTGGACCTCGAATTAAACGAAGCGATGCCTTCGAGCTCGTGTTCAGTAGTCTGCACTTTGACCAGTCGCCTTCGTCCTCACACGACCGCTTCCCGTTGAAAATTTGTGCTTCGAAGGTGTCGCCCGGATTACTCAAAGACTCGACGTTATGCGCCTCTTTGGATGACGCTCCGCGAACTCCCCACGACCTCTTCGACACTCGAGACTCGCTGATACTTTCCTCCCTCCTTTCTGTGCCAAGCCTCTAATCGCAACGGCTACAGTCAGCGTCTATTCTCGTGTTCGACATCCGACGAATTTGTCCCGAACGAAGGTCCTTTCCGGGATATCAAGGCGCCGATTTTCGACGCTGGACCTACTCCGACAACTCAATCGATCGCGAATCATCACGTTCATCCCTTTGAACCACTCCCCTTCTTCGACACGATGCATTTCGCATACCCCCCGCGAAAGAGCTCGAATCCGCCTCCTTTCAGAGCGAAGACATCGAGGATACCACCCTTGCTCCGACGCAGCAGGCTCAAGGTCATCTCGGTAGGCGCCCTTGTGTTCTTGGGCTTTATATACCTTCTCTCCGGAGCTTTCAAGTCGCCAATCGGTCCTCGGGCGCCCTTGGGCGAACCGCCTGTCGTGATAGTGACGGTACTGGATGAGGAAAACTACAGCCAGAACTACCTTTCAAGTATTCGCGACAACCGAAAACAATATGCGCAGCTCCATGGTATGTAGGGGCTACTTGGCGCTTTCGTTGACAATCATGCTGATGACCTTTGTCCAGGGTACGAGGTGATGTTTCCGAAGGCGGGCGACTACGATCTTAACGGTTCTCCGGCATCATGGAACAAAGTGGTATCATTGAGGCACGCAATGACAAAGTACCCAGAAGCTGCATGGTTTTGGTACCTTGATCAAGACTCTTACATTATGGAGCCGTCAATGTCTGTGGAAAGCCTGGTGCTAAAGTCGGACAAACTCGACAGCTTGATGATCAGAGATCACCCTGTCGTTCCACCAGACAGCATCATCAAGACTTTTCCTCACCTGAAGGGAGAAGACATCGACTTTGTTCTTACACAAGACCGGGAAGGATTGTCGGCAGGTAGCTTCTTCGTCAGAAATGGCGAATGGGCAAAATTCTTCATTGACACGTGGTTCGACCCGCTGTACCGGAGCTACAACTTCCAGAAGGCTGAGGGCCATGCTTTGGTGAGTTGCTCCTTTGCGCCTCGAAGCCATGCCAACCACTGACCGTCTCAGGAACATCTTGTCCAATGGCACCCCACCATCCTTTCCAAGCTTGCCATCGTGCCGCAGAAGACCTTCAACTCCTACAACAGATACGACAAGGGCGAGATGTTTAACGACGGTGATTTCATCATCCGCGCTGCCGGCTGTACCAAGTCCGGAGAGCGGGCTTGCGAGGAGGAGCTACAGAGCTACAACACGAAATGGCACGCGGCGTTTAAGGCGCAGTAGGTCGATGGCAGAAAAGAAGCAACAACAAGGGTTGGCCCCACGACAGGATCTAGGGACGGGTTGGTGTACGCCAGGCGTTTTATTCCCCGGGAAGCATGAAGTCGGCATTTCAAGTGTACAAGAGTTGGACGAGGGCGTTTATTTGTGGTGTCTCTATGGAGAGACCTTTTTGATGAGACATTTTATACGGTGTCACTGGCAGATGTTTGAGGGTCTGGGAGGCCACTTGGCTGCATGAGGCATTCGTATGGCACTCATGGGATGCTACGTTTTCTCTCTTGGCTTCTCCGAGATGATGACTCGCTAATGATGAAGGCTCAAGCCTTGTGTTTTGTACATCGTGCTGATGGAGGTTGGTCATCCTGCCAGCGTGCCGATGCTAATGTGGACTAAATTCTCAATCCTCTCCCCCGAGGCTCGGTATGTAGTTCGAATTGAGGGATGTGGCGGTTGGCACAGTTTCCGCCGCCGTCTGCCTCAACCCAAGCACCTGTCGAGACTCTTGAATGCTGTGGCGAGTCGAATTGAACAATGGAAGAAGTTCAAGTGCTAGCCACCGAGGAGGAAGATCGATAGGAGTTGAGGTCTTTTGGTGCACGGTTGAGATACAGCTACAAGGTTGTCATCGGCCAAGATCTCGGTCCCGGACGGCGCCTGGATCCGCTTGGATCTCTCGGACATTGACGCCGGCGATGTGACGTGGTCAAGGCAAAGCGTGACCTTTCGAGTCAAGACTTGTCATTCGAGTTTCGGGGTTAGCGTTGGGGGCGATCAACGATAGAGCATAAATTCAAGCTTCCGTTGGCATGTCACTGCCCGGTGCTCAATTGTCGCCGCAACTCCTGGACAGGCAGGTTAATGACGATCAATGACCGGGCAGCACGATTTAGAAGTGGGTTCGGAACCATCAAACCGGTTACCGGGCGTCCGCGGGCCTGGTGCCCCGCCACTATGGTGGGTCTGCTCTGCTCCGGGGGTGTCCGCGGACGGACGGGTGTCTTTGCCGACCGGTAGAGAAGGGTAAGGTCTTGTGTAACACGTTTAAGATATCGGTCTTCAAAGCAGGAGATTAAATACAGCCAGCAACTAGGGGGGCAATACCGGTATTGCGAACGCAAAGGTCAGCGATTTAGACAAAAAGTCATGCGCGCATCGGACGGACTGCCCAATCGGCCGAGTTCAAGGCCCTCGGTTCGTGTGAGACTTACGTGACGTATTGGTCGCCGTGATAAGATGACAAGCAGCTCGCGCGGTGCTGGGTGCCCTCTTTGGCGGGAGGAGGTGGCATTCGTCGCTGGCACTTCAGCTGGATACGACACCTCACGTTCTGGACAGAGAAACTTCGGCTCAAAGCGGCGGGCCAATGTCCCCCCGTCGTACTATTACATGATGGTGAAGTCAGTTAGCGATCTAGCTGTCCCCCAGTGCCCTTTCTCCTTGCGAAAAAGTGCCTATCGGCCGGCCTTGAACCACCCCTGCAAACCGACTTGCCTGAAGGGTGTGACTGCTGCAAGCTAGGACGCGGACGCCGTAGGAAACAGGGCCCCTCTTGCTTGTCGCGGCGCATGTGACAGCCCGGACGGCGGCAACGATCCCCCCCCCCAAAGGAGACGCTCCAGAAGGTACTCCGCTATCTGCGCTGCAGTGACAGGGGTAAACGACGCTAAGAAATAATCAAGAGGACGCCATGCCCCACGATTTTGCGCTCCTGGGATTCCTGCCGTTGGCACTGCTCGCCACAGGCAAATGTTGTAGCTGGACTCCAATTTCTGGGGCCCGGGCCGGCGATGCTCTCGCTGGTATTGTTAACGTCGGGACCTCCACGTCTCAACTCCTTGCCTTAAACCACGTCCCAGTCCCCAATTCTTTTTTATCTTAAGCTCCTCCCCCGTTCACCTTCTCTCTTTCCCCCCGTTTATATATTGGGATCGCATCCACCCCCATTGCCCTCTTTTACAGCTTGTCTCCCCTATACCGCTGCTGTCGCGAAACGCTACACTCCACCGCGCCGAGCTTCACATCACGGTAGACAAGATGCCCGGCAGCTCCCGCATTCCCGCCAGCTTGCGTGAGGGCTTGAACCACGTGAAGCGCAGTCGGCAAGCCGCTCCGCTGCTGGTTCTGAACCTCGACTTGTAAGTCACCAATGCCTCCGTGTTTTTCCTCGGCATCTCCCCCGCCGTACCTCGGCCCCGGCTAATCACGTTGTCTCGCCGCCTCCAGGTTGCGCAACATCATCTTCTTCCTCTTCGTCTGGCGATGGACACGCAAGGCCTTCCTCAAGCTCAAAGGCCGCGGCCTGATCGGTAGCATCCTCGAGCTCTACATTGATATCCGCAGAGTCCTATACGGCTACTTCCTGCGCGCTCCTGGCGTGCGCGGCCAGGTGCAGAAGCAGGTCAATGAGAGCATGACGAAGCTACAGGCCAAGATGATCCCCGCGAACCTCACCCGATACCTGACCCTCCCGAAGGAGGGCATGTCCGACGACGATGTCCGGAAGGAGCTCGATACCTTGGCGAATATGGATCACACGAGATGGGAGGATGGCTACGTCTCCGGCGCCGTCTACCACGGCGAGGAGGAGCTGATGAAGCTGCAGACCGAGGCGTTTGGCAAGTTCACCGTCGCCAACCCCATCCACCCGGACGTCTTTCCAGGCGTAAGGAAAATGGAGGCCGAGGTTGTCTCCATGGTGCTCTCCATGTTTAACGCTCCTCCCGGTGCTGCCGGCGCCACCACCAGTGGTGGTACTGACAGTATTTTGATGGCTTGCCTCGGCGCACGCCAGAGGGGGTACTTTGAGAAGGGTATCACTGAGCCTGAAATGTACGTCTTCTTCAGAAGCTGTTTCCAAAGGTCATCGCACTGACACGCATCAGGATTCTGCCCGAAACCGCCCACACCGCATTCCGCAAGGCGGGCGAGTACTTCAAGATCAAGATCCACTACGTCGCATGCCCTGCACCCAACTACCAGGTCGACGTCCGCGCTGTCTCCCGCCTCATCAACAGCAACACCGTCCTGTTGGTCGGTTCCGCACCGAATTTCCCTCACGGTATCATCGATGACATCAGCGCTCTTTCCAGGCTCGCCCTCAAGAAGAAGCTGTGTCTCCACGTGGACTGTTGCCTCGGCTCCTTCATGGTTCCTTTCTTGGACAAGGCTGGGTTTGAGACGGAGCTGTTCGATTTCCGTCTGAAGGGCGTCACGAGCATCAGCTGCGATACCCACAAGTACGGGTTCGCTCCCAAGGGCAACTCTACTGTTCTGTACAGATCTGCGGAACTCCGCAAGTACCAGTACTACGTATCGCCGGATTGGTCTGGCGGTGTGTACGGCTCTCCTGGCATGGCTGGTTCACGTCCGGGTGCTCTGATCGCTGGCTGCTGGGCTAGCTTGATGAAGGTCGGTGAGGCCGGCTACATTGACGCTTGTGTCAAGATCGTCGGCACGGCCAAGAAGATTGCCGAGAAGATCCGTGAGACGCCAGCTCTGGACAACGAGTTGGAGATCATGGGCAAGCCTCTCGTCTCTGTCGTCGCCTTTACCGCCAAGAACCTCAACATCTACGACATTGCCGACGGCATGTCCGAGAAGGGCTGGCACTTGAACGCGCTCCAGAATCCTCCTGCCATCCACGTCGCCGTCACCCTTCCCATCACCAAGGTTTACGAGAAGCTGTTGACGGACTTGGAGGCTGTCGTCGAGGCCGAGAAGGAGAAGGAGAGGGTCCGTGCTGTTGAGGGCAAGGGGGTCAAGGGCAAGGCCGTTGGTGACTCGGCTGCTTTGTATGGTGTCGCAGGATCCTTGCCGAACAAGAGTGTGGTCGTTGACTTGGCCAACGGTTTTCTGGATCTGTTGTACAAGGCATAAGTACGGAGTTCGTTGGGAGTTTTGCAAGTGCATTAGCGAACGATCAGTCAATCTCGATCCGGGGGCGGACAAAAGCTACAAGGAACACATAACGGTGTAACAAATATATATTTTCAGCGTCTTGCTAACCGCCCCGGTGCCGTTCTAATTTGCGCTGTTTATTAGGGGAAGCTTACCGAGTTGTTCGGCGCTGATTAGCCGTCGTCTACTCGTGTCCTGCCCGAAATCGGGCCCGCGCGGCGGCACCCCACCAGTTCAAGACATGCGTTCGTTCGGAACCCATTCTCACAGAACCGGTTGTCTCAATCCATTGGGTTTCGTCAAACGATCGGTAGCGTTGTCTCAGCACTGCCGTCCCCCGTCAGCATTTTCCGAAAGCGCGAGGAGTGCGATAAGGTGTTCCGCCCTCTGGCCGTAGGTCCGTAGGATAACGCGGTCTGACACGCGGACATGCGGCCGATTTTCGGTGGACGCCTTGCCGCGGCCGGCTACCGGGACTTCTGGGCGTTACGGCCCAACCCCGGGCACCGCTCATGCCATTGTTCTTTGTCCTCTGCACTTACATGAGTATCCCCCTTTGGCTATCGCCCAACAGCTTAAAGGCGGCCGAGCTTACGTCTCGAGTTAAAGTCCACGGGCTTATCGGGACCCCTACGTGGCGAGGCCACGCGCCTCAACGACATGATCATCGAGCTCTGGTTGCCGGCCCAGGACAAACAAACACATCACCGCCTGACTTGTGTTGTCCGACGCAACTCGATTTGTGTTTGGCGACACGGGACACGACCAGGAAGTGCAACCCGAAACGATCAGACGGAACATAGGATAGCTTTTCGTCCAAGGCGGGAAACTTTCTTGCCTCCCGAACGCCTGCGGCCTCAAATTCGAAACCCTCCCCATGCCATCGCGTCAACGGGCGATGGCATATCCCGGGCGGACTTGGCGAGGAGATGTCGACAAAGTCCTCCATCCATCCCGCCGGCCGCGGTGACGCACCTAAACGCAGCCGATGTGCCGTGTAAAATGCTCCGAACTTGTACTTGCGGCCCAATGAGACAGGGTCGGCTTCGTTCAAGACCGGTACACAGCGTCGAAAGGCAACTTTTTGCGGCCCTATGCTACCTCGCACGACTACTTTGTACTAGCAGCCTACCACGCACAGCCTGCTTCCTTTTCATCCATGGGAGCGCTCCCCGTGAGGGGAACACCACGTCTCTTTTGACCTCTCCCTCGCATTCTGAAATGCAGATTCCAGCAACACTAATGCCACTTGTGGTGTTGCCTCCGTGATCACCCTCGAATATCCTGCGGCTCATCAGTCCAGCCCGCGTGAGGGAAGATAGATACCAACGTCCAATCGGAGAGCCTATCGTCAGGATCCCAACACGGATCGAGAAGGACACGGGGTCTATAACTGTTGCTGTTTGCTCCCGCACTGTCTGCCCTTCACTTAGTTCCCCTAGTCTATTTGCTCGGCAGACACGGCGATCACTCCTGCGCCTACGGTCCAACTGCTGTTTAACCCCTTTGCTGTTTGTCTATATACCACAATCTAGTGAGGTCTTCTGCAAGTCCGCAAGTTCGGCAGACGACGATTCCAGATTTGTCATGACTACCACGCCGGCGGAGAAGGCTGTGCAGCCAAGGTTGAACACCACCACGAACTGGTCACTGCCGAGAGACGCCGCGGGCTGTCCATCGGAGCAGGAAGGAGAGCTTTCACCGCTGTCTCCTGGGCAGGGGCCACCGAGGAGTACAGCCGGGAACATCGAAATGAGGGCCACGGGCACGGAAACGCCGCAGACGAGCAGAGGCGGGGAAAGGGTTCTGATGGTTTGGTCACGGAGGCGCCTGTCTCGAGACCTCGCGATAGCCTCGGCAAGATGTCTCCCGACATGGTGGAGGAGGTGAGGAAGATGTTCAAGGAAGAACGTCAGTTGCTGCTCCATGTTGATGACTCGAGGCCGCTGGGTCCGCTGACAGATGATGCGTAGTCGCCCAAGCCGCTCAGGTCAGCCAGACGAGGAACAGTGAAACCGCTGCACCTATCGACACGCCACATTTCTCCCCGTTATCCAGCCGAAACCCGGTTTTCACGCCATCGTGTCCTAGCCCGCCCCCCTCGGTCATCGAGGCGCCGAGTGCCTCCAAGGTCTCATCGCCTAGAGACCAAAGCCCGGAAGTCACACATGTGATGATGCGCCCGCACCGCTGTATCACCCACCGGCGCCGACTCCTGTCTCGACGCCGGCACCTCAGTCAACCCCGCCCATCAGTCCCCAACAGAGGACCGCTCGTTTTTGGGTCAGGGTCCCGTCAGTGACTCACTACCAGCCCCGCGTCGACTCGGCTTCTGCCCCTGCGTCGCCTTCCGCCCCTGCTGCCGCGACGGGTCTCCGTTGTCGCCGCCGGCGCAGCTCGCCCCCCCCTTCTGCGTTTGATACCGGAAGAGGCGGCGCGGACGCGGATGCGGACCGGGGTCCGACGTGGGAGGAGGTGTACAGTCGCAGGGGGTCCTTGGGCGGGAGGGTGCCGTCCGTCGGTGCGGGGTCGCATCGGTCGTTTCGCTGATGGATCATTAGGGTCCGAGGCGAGGAAGTACGAACTGTGGCGCGACGAGCGGATGAGCAACGGAGGACAAGAATGAAGGGAACGAGACATGACAGGTCCATGACAGCCCCCCTCCCCCCTTTTCCACAACGCCGTCGGTTTCGCCCGGCTTCCTAGCCGCTTAACCCGGAACGCGAAAGGAGACAGCATCGCCGCTGGAGCGTGGCGGTGTGTTTGGCGATCCCGTTGCTCAAGCTCAGGGGTAGGCCGTTTGCCATGAGAAACGCCGCTCGCGCTCGTGCGCTCCTGGTCGTCCGTGTCCCACGGCTCGAACAATGACAGTCGAGCTATCCGGAGATGTCTGGACGTGGGCGACCATGCCCCTTGTGAGCGGAAGAGGCGACTGCTCTTCCGCAGTGCTGCTCAGGCAGGCCAGGGCGTCCGCGCCGGGTACGGCCACGTACAGATGGGCCTTGTACTCGGTTCGGAGGGGCTCGTACGAGACCGAAAGCCTGATGCCCAGGTGCAGTTTCGCTTTACTGCAACCTGGTACTGTTACATTCTGTCCCGTCATGCGCTCTGACGACTGCGATTATGATCGGCCGAGAGGCCCACCGTGAGTTACGCAGATACCCGTGTGCGTATCGTCCACGTCAAGCCTGTTACCGCCCGACTGAGTTTTTTTCGGTTTTTTCACAGATAGATCACTCGATTGTACCAGCGTATTTCAATAGCATGGTCTTATTATGTTGCTTCCAGCAAACGATCGTACTAAAACAGCCGTGGTATCATCTCCATTTCGTACACTCCTTGTTCCTCTAACTCATCGTCTAAGGTGGGAACCCCTCACGCATCTTCACACATCACTGTTAGACGCGAGCAGTAGGGCTCTGCTCCTTCTCCTGTTTAAACTGATCCCGGTGATATGCAACCTCCCCTGCCAGCGGCACAGCCGGCGGCGCCACATCTTGACGGAACACGTACCTCTTCCAGAAGAAAAAGAACTGCGCCAGCCCGTACCGCGCAAACTTCCTCAGGGGGACGCCGAAGACAGCGTCCAGCTCCTCGAGGGTCTTCTCCTTGGTCTCGGGTAGGAGGAAGAGCACGAGGAAGAAGCCGACAATGTTCCAGCACGCGTACCAACTAAAAGCGCCCGTCGGAGTGAAGGCCTCCTGCAGTGAGGGCCAGGTGACGGCGAGGATGAAGTTGAAGAACCAGGTCGTTGCCGTCGCGAGGGACATGCCGATGGGGCGAATATACAAGGGATACGCCTCGGCCGAGTACGTGAAGGGCACGGGGCCCTCACCCGGAGAGTACACCATGCCAAAGAGGTAGATACCCGTGGCGATGCAGGCGATCTTGGCCGGGTTCGTGGGGATGTAGAATGAGAAGCCGGTAAAGAAGAGACAGATCGCCATCAGCGGGAACGTCGTCAACAGCAAGTTGCGCCGTCCGAATGTATCGATCGTGTAGAAGGCCGGGAGAGCGAAGAGCCAGTTAATGACACCGAAACCGAGGGATGCCGACAAGGCGCTGACCTCTGAAAACTCCGCGGCCAGGAAGATCTCGGAACTGTAGTAGGCTGTCAAACGTTAGCATAAGAACGAACACGCGCAGCGCAAAACATCAGTTTGCAACCCGCGAATTGACGAAACGTATGTATAAATACGATACCGGCGGCCAGCAGAACCCTTCGAAAGGATGCACATAGGGGTGGGTATGAAAGGAAAATGCACTCACCGATTACGTTCACACCGCAGAATTGTTGCATAAACATGACAACTTCGGACGCAATCATGGCGTTTCTGTTCCTTCTAACGGTAAAGAACTCTTTGAGGCGGTTCTGTTTACCAATGCCTTGGGTCTCTTTCTCGGCCTGGAGCAGGGCATTGGCGTAGAAGAGGTCGCGAGCAGCTTGGACCTTTTCGAAGCGTAGCTGGCACATGGCCTTGAAGGCATCGGAGTGGCGGTTCTTGGTCAGGTACCATCTGGGTGATTCGGGACACATGTAGCAGCATGCGCAGACGAACACTGCAGGTATCATGGCGCTGCCCATCATTAACCTCCAGTTGAGGCCGACGATGCCGCCCCGGTCGGGCACGTAGTAGAATGCCAGGTCAGCAACGTAGCCGAGCATGATGCCGAAGGCTGTCCACATCTGCCATTGCATAACGAGGGCTCCGCGCAGGCGAGGCGGCGCGCACTCGGCGGCGAAGATGGGAGTGGTGGCGGACTTGGGGCCTATGCCGAACCCAAGCATGAAACGAGCGATGAACACTGCGGCTGCGGTCAGTCATCCGGTTTGAGGAGGAGGTGATGGTAGGGCTCACTGTGCCACCATGTGTTGGTGAACGCCTGCCAAAAGCAGGCCAGAGCCGAAATCATGCAGGAGATGAAGACGGTGCCACGACGGCCGAACGCTTTGTTCATGGGCTCGGTGAGCCAGCAGCCTACGATGGCGCAACAGAGGTAGGGGGCAGAGTTGGTCAGGCCGAGCAGCCAGGTGTCCCGCTCGGACTTCCCTCCGATGCCGAACTGGGCCTTGTAGAAGGATTGAGCACCGTTGACGACGGTCTCGTCCATTCCCTGTACGACGGCACAGAAGGAACAGACTTGGATACATGTCAGCCTCTATATATCGAGATGAGAAAGAAAGGGGAATGCGGGCATGAACAGGAGTGGGAAGAAGATGATGGGGTTCGGAAACGGGACGGGGGTTAGGGAGGACAGCAAGACAACTGACCAGCAACAACGCCGTAGAGCATCTTTGGGTTCCGCCACTTGTGAGTGGTTTCGCCGTCGAGTACCGCACGCTCTTGAGCGGTAAGCTCGGCCATGGAGTCGTATTTGTTCATGTTTCCGGCAATCATGGCGCCGAGGCGGAAAGCTCGAATGTCTTGTTCGTCGTCGATGCCATGCTCGCGGCAGTACTCCTCGCCTTTCTGGCGCAGCTGCTCAGGGGTGAAGCCCGACAAAGGGTTTTCGAGCTTGCGGGAAGCCTCCAATCGCTTTCTTTCTTCTTCGTCGATCGCCGTGGCCTCGGAGAAGCGTCCCGGATGGTCCATGTGGGAAACTTTGGTCTCGGCCCGGTCCGACGATGACCGGTCGCCGACCTTTTCTCGCTTCAAATCCGAAGCCATCTTGGTGAAAGCCACTGGACCTGAAGCGCGGACGGAGAGCGAAAGGGATGTACGCTGGTACGAAGGTGGGGTGAAGCCAAGTGAAGACAAGCACTTAGCAGTGGGGGACGATGGACAGGCTAGTCAACACTGCCACGATGCAAAGTTTTGGCAAGAGGAGGGAGACGATATAATTGGGGAGAAACGGGTGAGCGGATTGGTGTTCCAAGACAGCCAAGTAAGCCTCCCGGCTCGGGGACAGCTTGGCTCCTTAAGTATTCAGGCACATCGCCAAGAAGCGAAGCTGGAGGGCAACCATGTTCAGAGAGCGCAAGCGGAGACTACTCCGCAGAGTTCAAGCTCGAACGACACCAGGAAGCTGGAAAGCTAAAAGGGTGGTCCTTGTGGAGGACATGGAGACCGGGGGTGGACTCGAACCCGAACGCGGGGGCAGAAACCGCGGGAATGGTCGATGGAGACTGGAGACTGGAGAAAGAACAAATGAACTGAGGCCGCAGATTGACAAACAAGCCCGTCAACTGCCATGAAAGGATCTCGGACGACGTCATGGCGCTTCCGAATCTGCACTCGCAGGCGGGGGGGGGGGAGGGTTTGGACCGGGCGTAGAGTCGCTAACGGTCGAGGGCGCGAGCAAGGTGAGATGAGCGAGGTCGATCTCTCGAACGGCGTGGAGGGGTGTTGATGTTGGAGGGTGTAAGAAGCCGGGGTACGACGAGGAAAGCGCGCGTTGCGTCGGCCAAAGGGCTCTCTCGTGTGCGAGCTTTCTCGAGCGGAGAAAGGGCATGATCGACACGGAGCCGGTTGAAATTGAGAAGTGGTGTTGGTGACTGTTGGACGTTATGGAAGTTTGGGCTGGTTCCGCGCGTGGATTTTGGTGGAAGGAAGGCAGGAGGCTGCTTGAGATGACGTTGAATTTGCATGAGTAAAACTGGGGCCGCCGCACTGGTCACTCGACGGACAAGGGCGGCTCCCTGTCGCGTGCTTTGTTTCTAGCGTGGGAACGGCGCCTGGCTGTCCTTGCCCCTGTGAGGTGAGGTGAGGTGAGGTGAGAACGGAGGTCAGGTGAGCCAAAGACCTGTGCCTCGACTGCTTGACTGGGTCCTCGATCTTCGATCTTTGATGTTCGAACTCCGAGGTCGGGTCACGTGGCTGGCCGTCTGCGTCTGCGTCTGCAGCAGGGACAGATCGCCAAGGGCGTTGCCCAGCGAAGTCAAGATTTCTAGTGCCGGGTGATTCGTGCAGTGCCCAGGATGCGCTAGGTGATCCTGCCGCGGGTGGAAAGGTGCCGCATTCCTTGGCTCTCCTCGACGGACCTGTTTACATCATCCCTCATGGTTCACAACCCTCGAAGAATATTTGCGGTTACGGCGACAATTGGTCATCGTTTTGGTATTTTTACTTTATTTTGTAGAATAGCACAAACTGGAGAATGGTCGTCAAACGCCGTAGTACCTCCGAGTCGCTGTTAGCATCGTCTGTTCACGCTGAAGGAGACGACTAAGGGGCCAAATTCGAGATGGGACGGGACGGTCGAGGAGTGCCCATTAAAAAGGTTGACGCTCCACGGGATCCGTTCAACGGCGCCGATTTGCAACGTCGGCCAACATCGGGGTCATAATTGAACCCCCAAAACTCGTTCATTGTTCGACGTCCGTCAAATCAACGCATGAGCTGGGTTGCAACGTGCAGGCCAATACGTACTTTGCAAGCGGCACCAAGAGACGTTTCAACTTTGAGCCTGGCTAAAGCCATCTCGAACTTCTCTACGTCATATCGCAGCACCGGTCGTGCCGTCTCGAGCACGTTGCAGCTACGGTGGAGCCGCACCATGCATCCCGTGTTCGGGGCCATCGCCGTCACCAGGTAGCCTCCTCGGGAAAACTGCGGGAATCCGTTCTCCGTTTCATTCCTCGATGGTTCCGACTGTCGTCATTTCCAGGCCATCGTCCATCTCCGTACGGGTATATGGGTTTTGTCGTGAGATGAGGTGGGTAACCATCCTTCATTTTCCGTTCTTCTACCCTGCTCGAACGGGCCGCAGTCCATGCCTCTGAAGCCGTAGACTCCGTGGAACCAAGCATCGTTATCGTGTCACGGCGCATGCCCACCGCATTCAAACAGAGTCGAGTTGGCGGCTTATCAAGGCACAAACCACAAATTAAATTACCCAGCCGACACTCGCTATTCAAGTTCCCCCCCCTCTCGTTCATGGCAGACTCGAGAAGGACCCAGACCTTCCCCTGTTTACGCGTCCGTTATTCATTGTTCCTTGGCAGCCGTCTTCACTCCGAATCTCTGGCTGAGGACCACCCAAGAAGCGGTGCAGATCAGCTTCCGGAACGCCCTGGGGCTCGCGTCGTCACCGAAGCCCTCCTCGAGCCACCTCTTCGCGTTGTCCCACTCCAGGAAGCCCAGGTTCTCAATGTTCTCCCGGCTGATCAGGTCCTCCATCATCTTGTGCATGGGACCCCCGCGCGGCCACTTGAGCGGCGCCGTGTAGGGATGCTTCCTCCGTTCGTAGAGTTCCTGCGTGATGAAGGGCTTGCCGGCCTCTTTGAGGATCCACTTCTCGCTCAGCTTCTGGCGTGCTGAGCTCAGGTCCTTCCACCACAAGCTCGCCCCAGTCCCGGTGGTGCCGGTCCCGGCGGCCTCCCCTGCGGCCTCGAGGTATGCGACCTTGACGCTGGGGGGCAGGTTGTTCACGTACTCGACCAGGTGGTGGTCCATGAAAGGCGGCCGGGCTTCGATGCTGTGTGCCATCTCGGTGCGGTCGCCTAGACAGGTCAGGATCATGTTGGCGAGCGTTCCCTTGGTGTAGAGGTAAAGACTCGTGTGTAGCGGGTGCCACTTCGCCATCATCTTTTGGAGAACCTCGGGCGCGATGATCGAGTCGGCAAAACCGGGTGTTTTGTACGTCTCCCGCACCCACGGCGCGAACGCGTCCCATTCAGGCTCCAGCCGCATCGAGTTGCTGGGGACCCCTGACGAAGCCTCGTCCTCGAACATGCCGATTCTCTCAAACATATCCTTGAGGTCTTGTGTCATCTCCTTGAACATCTCTCCTCGGACCTCGTCGGTCATGCCGGATTTGGACCATGCGAGGTCGGGCTCCATCAGGAAGGCTGGCAGCACGAACGGGTAGCCCGCAAAATGCTCGTCGGCGCCCTCTCCCGTGAGCACGACAGGCACGCCGTGCTGCTTGGGCAGTGTGGAAAGACAAAACTTCCCCACACTGTTCAGGTCGAAATTGTGATGTTCGGTGTGATAGACCGCATCTGCGAAATTTTTGGCCAGTTCTGCCTCGTTCATGTCCTTCTTCAGGATTTGCACGCCCAGCCACTCGGCAGAGCGTTCAGCAATATCTGCATTCGACGTCAGCAAGTCTCGCTCTTACGACTAGTCGGCGATCCTAGTCTGGGGTTGAAATCTCACCAGCTTCATTGAAGCCCGAGGCTTCTGGGAACTGGATTGTAAAGCAGGTGATGCGTTTTGTTGCGTCTTGGTTGCCCAGCTTGACCCCTTCCTCGCGGACCAGCTTCGTCACGATGCCTGCGATAACGGATGAGTCGATACCTCCAGACAGGTAAATCCCCACGGGAACATCAGCGCGAAGACGAAGCTTCACCGCTTCTATCAGACGCTTCCTCACTTCCTGGATCATTTCGTCCGAGCTCCGCGCCTCCGCTTCCCGCTACTTCGTGTCAGCATAAGGTTTTCGGACAAAAGCCGTCGCCAGGCGCCGCTTACCTTGTCTTTGAATTCGGGGTCCCAATACTGGTGGTGCTTGAACTTGCCATCCCGGGAGATTTCCATCCAAGTGCCCGGGTTCAGCTTCCAGACGTCCTTGAATACGGTCTTGTCAGCTTGCAATGCAGATCCGCTGAGCAAGCCGTGGACGTTCCATTCAGGCTCCCAGCCCAAGGCCCGAAACCCCTTTATCTCCGATGTCAGAAGCATCCGCTTGCCGGCACCTTCGCCCTGGAGGGTCCAGAACATGGGCTTAATCCCGAATCGGTCCCTCGCGACGATAACTTGGCCGTTGTTCTCGTCGTAAATTACAAAGGAGAATTCCCCGCGGAGGTGCTCAAAGAAACCAGGAGCGCCGTAGATCTTGTAGAGAGCAACCAGGACCTCGCTGTCGCAGTGGCCCTTGAACTTGTAACCGTGGTCTTGGATACACCGTTCTCTGATCGCGTCGTGGTCGTAGATCTCTCCGTTCACCACGGCATGTATCTTGCCATCGTCGCTGTGCATAGGCTGCACTCCGTCTGGGGAAAGGTCGTTGATGGCCAGACGGGCGTGGCCCAGGCCTACACCACCGAGTTAGTCAAGAGCCGCAACCCATCTCGATCATCGGACGTTCGTACCGATGGTCCCATCGTCACTAATCCAGATGCCAGAGGCGTCGGGGCCGCGATGGGCAATTGATTCGAGACTTTGCTGTAGCTGTTGATGGAGTGTGGCATGCGCTCCGTTCGAACCATTGTCGTTTTTGACTCCGTTGGCGGAGCCGCTCCGCTGGAGCGTGATAGCCGCCGTGATGCCGCACATGTTGCTTCCAGGCAAATGAACCGATGTAAGTAGAGTGATAGATTCGGGGTCGAAAGAAACAGAAAATAACCCTGGACCCTGACCTGGCGAACATGGATGAGATGCAGCGTCCGAACTATTTAAGACGGTCGAACCGGAAAACAAATGACAACCGCTTCATTCATCTTTACGGGACTCGAATGTCACAAGTCCCAGCGCAAACGCCATGTCAAGCTTTCCCGGCCCCAAAAAAATCACAAGATCGGGCCGAATCGTGCAGTTTGAGGGTTGTGCCTACATGGCAGGCATGCGAATGAGGCATTCCAAACGCTCTTCTGAGCGGCGACGCGGCCTTGAAGCAGACTAGCCACACAACTCAGTCATCGACGGTGCGGGGAGTAGGCAACTCCAGTCCCGGTAGCAGTTGGCTTGGCCCGGTCGCAAGGACCTCAGCCCCAGACATGCTATGATCCATTCATAGGCTATATGTCAAGGCCCATCATGAGACAAGACGAAGATGCCCAGTTAAGGGGGTTTATGTAAGTAGGGACCGGTGATTGAGGTTCGGGTGTTGCCAAGCTGTCCCCAAAACATTCGTCGTGGCGTGGTGCATACAGGTCAAGACTGATGTGAAGAAACAAGCAAGTCGGACATGTTATTTTACGCACAGACGAAAAAGGGGTTTCGGACGCTGCCTGCGCAAGGGACTTATACGACCTTGCTCCCGCACTGGTCTGGTGTCAGACTCACCAACCTCGACTCTGCATTGTATGGGTTATGTCGCTTCTGAACCTACCTGCTCCCGACAGAACGCGATCACCCTTCGTGTCACGATTCCTAGGGACATGGCCAGACCCGCCTCTTCCGTATCTGACCTCTGATTGCATAAGATCAGCCACCCTCTACATCCTCATTACAAGCTCGCATGGACTCGATGCCGGACAACATGTATAGTGCGTCGTACATGCACGCACTTGACAGTCGACTCCTTGTCACGTACAACGGATCAAGCCTCTAAACATCAAACACGATCAGCCTCCCCGCGAAATCCTTTGCATCAAAGCAACCCAAACTCCAAAACTCCGAAAAACTCGACCAGTCTGAGCATACTGCCAGCCGCAAGGCCAAGCCGAACCAGCACAATAACAATGTGCCACGCCGCCAGCAGTTTTTCTGTCCTTCCTCTGAACGATCACCCGAGCCCTGTCATGCTCCTGTGTAGGATGCTGTCCTTCTCCTGCGCCCCGCTCCTCCAAGAAGCCGGAAGACCAAGGCAGTATTCCAGCACTCATTTCATTGTGGCACCGGTACCGAATCTCTCAAGCTTAGTCCGCTGCGTTGCGCCCCAGCCGCGAGAAACCCTTGGATACCGGGGGTCGTTTCGGCCCCGAGTGCGCCCACCCCTCGTAATTCCATTACTCAGGTCGGCTACCGGCAAAAGGTGTTCATCCCGGCGCATTGCCTCTACCTGCTTCTCTACATTCTAGTCGGCGGTTCGGCTTATTGGAAACTTCCTGACGTGAGCCTTGTACCAGTCGCCGTACGCACCTTAAAGAGGCCTAGGCCCGAGTTCATTCAGAGACCAGCTCCGCCCAGTAAGTCTCGACTCTGAGATGACGAATAAAAGGTCTCTCGATGACTCGACGTTGGTTGTAAAGGCATTTCGATAAGTCGAGCAATATCGCGTGATTCGTGGCACGCTTGAATGACAGCCGGTACTGGTATGAGTGACCAATAGTAATCAAAACGACTGTTGGTCATGATCATCTGGAGCTCAAAGACGAGGTTCCAAGTCTTGAGGCGCAACTTGGTCGGCAGTTAAAAAAATGTTGTTGAAACTCGCCGTTGTTCGTCTTCTTATGTGGACCTAGATGGTGGGTGGTACTGGCACCCGGCACCAGTAAGAGGCTATCAGAAGCTCTTCAGGCGCTATTTACGGGGATTGAAGAAAATGAAAAGGTGAGCATGTTGCCTGCCGTTGCTTCAAAAAGACTGGGCTGCTTTGAGAGCGCTTGTTGACTGAGAGAAACGAATCAGAACGACCGATTTGGCAACGTTGGCTCGGTGAGCGTCCAGCGGCAGTCGCGTGTAGACACCTCACACGAGGTACATGAGACCAAGATAACCACGCACAGGCTACCGGTCGGAAACATCGCTGGATGCCCTACGTAGAAACAAGCATGGTCTTCTGGTCTTTCGTCGCCTGTCTTCGCACCTGGGTTGACGGTTTGCAGTTCTTCTCCCTCAACCATCAGTCACCTAGGTTGCCTATACTTTTGACATAAGCGCTCTTGACCACCCGATTCGGCTCTACATGGTGCCCCAGACATGGTCTTGTTACTAGGAGACAACATTGTCTCTCTGTAACTTGATTAGATGGTGACTAACTTAGTTGCCCAGATATTAGGACTTCCCGCGTTAAACGTCGATGCCGATTGCTTACTACCAGGGTTTCCTGGTCATGCCCACGGTAATGCAAAAATGGCCAAGCATTTCGTCTAAGACGCCCGCGTATGAGCCTGTCATACCTGCGGTAATAGACTCAGCACCCTGTATAGGCTTTCACGTGTGTCCGAGGCTTCTGAATGTAAGGAGAGTCATTATGTTGGTCCAAGGTTGGCCTTGGAATTGCCACTAGGCCACAAACTTGAACCAGGCGCTGATGAACTCTCTTAAGACCATTGTTGCCCTATCTTGGATGCATCCTGAGCTTCTTGGGTCTGCTTCGAGGCCAAGCTGCCAGCCTTGAACACTTCATCCCCGAGGGGAGTCAAGATGCGAGGTCACAATACCCGCTCTTGTGTGATCCAGACCACCGAGAAGTATTCTCTTGCAAGGAGCCTATCTAACCTCTTGGGCTCAAAGGCTTCGGGTATGTATGGCTCTCGCGCCACAAAAAATAGACAGTTCGATTTAGAACGAACGACTTTGCGCTCATGAGGCGAATATCGAAACAGTAGTTCTGCGTGGTCGTGAATCACGACATGTCCCGAGCCACAATACGACCCGGTTACATCTAGCGTAGTTCCGGCCCAGTTAGGAAACTTGCTCTGCTTTCGCCTGGGAATGACCCTGGATGATACAAACAAAGTCGACCCACACCACACTGGCATGCTCCCTCTCCACGGTTGAGCGTATCGAAGCCAAAGCTGCACAGTACTGTGCCGCGAAGACAGCCGCCTAGTTATCACCGATGTGGATTGGATCACTCCTAAGAATTGCAGAGGCCGGTGTTTAACGAAGCCTTATCGGGCTCAATTTCCCGCGCGATGTAGTAAGCACAACGGCGGTTGTCATCTTCTCTCCCACGAGCGTATGACACGGCATCATAACCGGGATGGTGTTCGTCTTGAAAGATGTCGAATAACGGGTGCTCCGGGTAATGTTTTGATCCGGTTGCGGCCGAAGTAATACAAGCCAGGCGGAATTTGCCCCAAGCAAGATCGGGTGAAGATGGACAAATGCCATGCGATGATGGGTTGAACATTCGGTCACGGATACTGTTATAGATTATTTCCGCGTGTTTGAACCGTCAACCAATATGTCGCTCGAGGGTAGCTGACATGTACGGCATGAAGGGGAGCCATCAGATTGAGCCGAAACACGGGCTCATTAGGGGGGGGGGGGGGGGG
>JAIMZG010000309.1:0-13248 GCA_020466075.1 Colletotrichum coccodes | reverse complement strand
GAGCGGGAGGTAGCGAGCCAATCATGAATTGACATTTGCTGGAAAATGCTCCAAGAGCTTCCTGTACACGGTGTAACATTGCTTCTGTTCCAGCTGAGTCTGTTGACGCGGTTGATGTTCGGACTCTTTTGGTCGAAACTGGTACCTCGGGCTTGTTTTTGCTTGTTTCTTCAACGTCCAGGTTGAAAGACACATGCTTTTGCGATCTCTTTTCGGCCTGTTGCGAGGCTCGAGGCTGGCTCATTTGGCTCAGTCGAAGCTTGGTGCCTGGATCTTCCTGGCTTTTTACCACTGGAAAGGCCAGCTTCTGATACGCCACGGGCCTTGAAGCCGTAGCCTGTGAAGGCCGAGGGTCCTGGGAGTTAGACGGCAGCATCTTGACTTGGTGCTTCTCGGTGGTTGGCCTTGTATCGGAAACATGTTTGACTGGGACTTGAGGCGCGAGCCCCAATGGCTCTGAAGTCTCACTCTTCAAACGTTTGGCCGGATGTACAGCCGCAGCTGGCGATGGACTTCGCTTTGCTGATGCCGTACGCGGGCGACTTGAGCTCGAGTCCCCTTTCAGTTTGGATACTAGCCCTTCCTCTTCAGCCGTATCAAGAAGATCGTCCCAAACCGGCACCATTGGTGGCTTACCGGTTTTCAGCCTGCTGGCACAAACACCCTCGTATTGAGGTAGTGGGAGGTCGGCCTCCAGCCCGTTGGCAGACTTGTGAACGGGCACGTTGTTCTCGTTGGTAGATTTCTTCGACTTTGGCCCGCTCGCAGCTGGGTTTCCTCGGTCGCCCAACTGCCACTTCTCGGAGTCGATGGCTGGCTTCTTTGCATAAGAACCCTTCTTTGACTTCGGTTCTCTCATCTGAATAAGAGCCTCTTCGTCAGAATCGGCAGGATATGGATCAAAGCCATCAGCGCCGAGATCGAGGACTCCTTGTTCGTCAACCTCTATGCTGCTTGCTAGGTTTTCAATAGCTGTTGCATGGTTCGGCGGCAAACCAAGGGCCGGTAAAAGATTGACGGGATAAAGGTCTTCGACAGATTGAAGCGCCGTCTTGACTGTAGACTCCAGTGGCGTCTTTTCGACAAACGTCTCAAACCGTGGCTCTGATTGATTCTCCGTATCCTTTTCCACCTCGATGAGTTTGGCAACTCCCTCCCTGTATTCTTCCTCGTGGATCCATCCCTGCGGTTGTGAGTCCCGCGCATTCGCAGACATGGAAACCAAGACTTCCGCTGGAAATGGGCTGCTTCCGGGATCAGCGTCGGGCATTTTCAACTTCCGACGGCGAGTCTCGTCTTTCCAGAGACCGGCCATACTGTAGACCAATTTTACGTCTGTTGGAAGCGGCTTGACACGCTCAACGAAATCATGATGGAGCCGGCGTTCCTTGACCATGCGCCTATTCATAATGTTCTGAACGCAAATGTCGACCTCGACGGAGCAATGACTGACCTGGGTAGGCTCATGCCATCAAGCACTCGACTGCGGGGAATGGACCGGTCATGCCACAGATGCTGAGAGTTCGCTTCTTCCTCGAACGATGGTATAGGACCTCTGAAATATACATCAGAAGCATCCAGATAACCGCAACCATACAAGTTATAGTCAGTCATAAACTGCAACAAGTATTGAAGATGGGCTTCGTAAGGCTGAAATTTCTTCTTCAAAATGACGCCTTGCTGGAGCAGATCGGCCAGTCTTGTCATGACGATAGGGTTGAACATGTAAATTTTGAGGAAGAATCGGTACCCCACATGGAAGCCGTAGAATGGAATTCCTTTGACAAGGGTGATGCGGGCGACGAATTTGGCGTTTTCTCCGAACTGATCACGCCGGTAGCTGACGGCCAACGCATGATCAATGGATAGATGAAGCCGATAGATGTATGCCCCGACTTCTCCTGGTCAGTAAAGCCTCAGTCATATGCGAAGTTCCCTTACCTTCTTCAGGTTCCAGGCTGCCGGGGTACTCGACATAAAGATAGGGGAAGGCGCCGTGAATGTGAGCACAGACTTTCTGCCCAGTCTCTGTCGAGCCAAATACCCTAACAACTGGGACCTTTGGGCCTTTCTTCGCTTGCACAGGCCCGACATCGTTTCTCAGCTGTGGGTCATAATGCGTCGGGGCCGCCTGGTAGTGATCTATGCAGTTCAATCTCACACGGAACAGGTCCATGATGGAGGCCAGTGAGTCTCATGGAGGACGGAATGGTGGTAAAGAAGACAGTTTCATGATAAAGAAGAACAATCATCAAATCGGCGCATGACGAGGCCGTTTGTGCCACTTGGAACAGGGTACAGAGGCGCGACAAGGTCGTGTTGTTTCGTGAACCAGGCGCGTGCAAGCGCCCATGTCAACGCCCAGGATCCGCGCAATCACGTGTCAGAGGGTGTGGCCCGATTAGATAAGAATCGAACTTGTTCTGAGCTAGTGCCAGTAAAGGACGCTGGCATGGCTGACATCGCTGAATAAAAAGCTGCAGCTCAGGTACTGGGTACAACCGTTTCCCTCGAGTTTTTTCCCCTAAACCTCCGTTATAGAGGCTTGTACAAGAATACAGAGGGGTTATGAATGAAAGGAGAGGAGAAGAAAGACCAACGAACAGGAAGCCAAAATCGAAAAGACAATGTTCGAGTCACCCGTGGTTTCGAAGGAACGAAGTGATTACATAATGCGCCGTTTGAGCCCAGCACCCAAAGCCAAAACCACCGTGATGCGCCGCCATTTGACGTTTCTACTGCAACAACACTCAAAAAAACACGACAGCAAAGAGCCGCCACAATGCCGCCGCCACCACCCCGAAGCCCGACCCGAAGGCATCCGCCGCTTCCAAGGAGGAGAACATATACATTCCATCTTTCATCAGCAAACGTCCTTTTTATGCGGGCGAGGAAGGCGATGATCAAACAGACTACCTAGAACATCAACGTTTACAAAAGAAGAAAGATGAGCAATCGCAGTGGTACGACCGTGGCCGAAAGGCCGGTCCCGCGGCTACAAAGTACCGTAAGGGGGCCTGCGAAAATTGCGGCGCCATGACACACAAGGCCAAGGACTGCCTGAGCCGACCGCGAGCGAAAGGCGCAAAATGGACCGGCAAGGACATCCAGGCGGATGAGGTCGTCCAGGACGTCAAGCTTGGCTGGGATGCCAAGCGTGACCGGTGGAATGGATATGATCCGAAGGAATATCGCAACGTCGTCGAGGAGTTCAATCAGATGGAACAGCTGAGGAAGAAGGCTCTAGCCAAGGACGGGACAGAAGAGGAGCAAGACGACGGAGACAAGTATGCCGAGGAGAACGACATGAGCAAGCACCAGAGCACAGCCACGCGCCAGCTTAGATTACGAGAGGATACGGCCAAGTACCTAGTCAACCTCGATCTCGAATCGGCCAAGTACGACCCAAAGACGAGATCCCTGGTTGACGGCGGCGCAACCGCAGATAAGGCTGCGAGCCTCTTCGCGGAGGAGGGTTTCATGCGTGGCTCAGGCGACGCGAGCGAGTTCGAAAAAGCGCAACGGTACGCCTGGGAAGCCCAGGAGAAGAGCGGAGACACCACAAAACATCTGCAGGCAAACCCAACAGCCGGAGAGTTCTACCGAAAGAAGGAAAAAGAGGAAGCCGAGAAGAAGCGTGTCGAGCGGGAGAAGAAGCTCAAGGAGATGTACGGCGACAACTCACAGTACACAATGCCCGAGGACATGAAAAACCTTATCACCGAGTCAGAGAAGTACGTCGAGTACGACGAGAGCGGGCTCATCAAGGGCGCGCCCAAAGTTATTGCCAAGTCGAAATACCCCGAGGACGTCTACATCCACAACCATACGTCCGTCTGGGGCAGCTGGTGGTCAAACTTCCAGTGGGGCTACGAGTGCTGCCATTCCGTCGTCAAGAACAGCTATTGTACGGGCGAGGAGGGCAAGCTGGCCTGGGAGGCATCTGAACGACAGCGAACCGGTGCCATGTTGGATGCACAACAGGAAGAAACGCCGGATGCCCCTGAGGACGAGAAGCCGGACGAGAAGCTCTTGGCGAAGAAGCCTGCGAACAAGCGCACGGCGGAGGAAATGATGGGAGGGGTCACCGAGGAAGAAATGGAGGAGTACAGGAGAAAAAGAACGGCGGCAGAAGATCCTATGGCAAAATTCCTGGGCAAAGATGAATTGGTCTGAGGTAGACTACCTAGGTTACTGCATTCGACAAACATGATACCCATTTCCCCTGTCAAGTTCGCGTGCTCACATGAAGTTATCTTGGTGTGTGCCCCAAATGACAAGCAAAGACTTTTAAACATTCATTCGTGGTATCCATATTTGATGCAATCATTCCATTTTGCCTCTGGTGAACGCCGTGACTATGAACACCCCGATTCCCGTGGTTGGTTTTGATTTCCAGCCGTTCCCAGAGTCTTTTTGTGACCAATCCTTAGCATAAATGGCGACGCATTTACTCCTCGTCCTCCTCATCGTCACCGCCGTCAGCCTTCTCAGCGGCCTTGGCCTTCTTTCTGCGGACACGGCCGGGGCGGCCACCGCCGAAGGGCGAGGTGAGAGCGAAGTCGATGTGCTTCTGGGAGTCGAGACGGACGATGAAAGAAGGAACGTTGACGATCTGCTTTCCAACACGGATGTGTCTCTGGCGGATGAGGACACGGGCGTGGTGGATGGACTTGGCGAGGCCAAGCTTGTAGACGCAGGTCTGGAGGCGGCGCTCAAGGAAATCCTCGACCTTAAGGGCAAGGACGTAATCGAGCTTCATGCGGGACTCGTCGAGGACACCGACGCGCACGAGACGGCGAATGAGAGCATTGCCCTCGAAAAGACGCTTGGGGTCCTTCTCGTCAAGGGTCAAGAGCTGACTGCCCAGGTGTTAGCGAAAATAATACCGCACGGCAAGACACATGACAATCCACATACCGGGCAGCACGACGGATCTTGGAGAGGGTGAGCTGGACACGCCAGACCTCACGCTTGTTGCGGAGACCGTACTCGCCAACGAGCTTCAACTCAGAGTCCCTATTATCGCATCGAAGTCAGTTGTTGATTCACGACGTAAACAGAGCAAGCTCTAGTTCAGTGGTCGGAGAATACTGACAGACGGGCGGCCTCGAAGGGGCGACGGGGGACCTTGGAGGTCTTGGAGTAGGTGAGACTGTTGCGACAGCGGTTAGCGTGTTTGCGCGCAAGCAGCTGAGATCAATTGTTACTTACGGCGCCATCTTGCCGACTCGTCGATATCCTTCGGGATTTGTTGGTTGACGAAGAACAGGAAAAGAGAAATCGAGACTCTTTTTTCGAAATTTCCCAAAGTCAAACACAAGCTGGGTAAATTTGGCCTGTGGGGAGGGAGAGAGGGCTGACTAGCGGGACGAATTAGTGGGTCTTTCCACATCTCGCCTATGGTATCACGTGCAGTGCCCTTTCCCACCGCGGCGACGAATGCAAAAAATCGGCATCTGAGTCAGCAGGAAGCACACACTTTCCTGGGCCGGATTTTTTGCCTTTGCTTGTCCGGAACTTCGTGATCTTTTCAAGACCCGACAACACCATCACCAAATTCCGCCCTTCACGACAATCACACCGGCAAAATGGGTCACCCAGCGGGTCTTCGCGCGGGAACGCGCGTACGTATTGCCCTGTCTCGAGAAATTGCATTGCCGCCGGATTGCTGACGGTTTTGGGTTTGCAGTATGCGTTCAGCAGAAACTTCCGTGAGAAGGGTATGATCAAGCTCTCCACGTACCTCCGCGAGTACCGGGTTGGCGACATTGTCGACATCAAGGCCAACGGTGCCGTCCAGAAGGGGTAAGCGAACCACAACAACAACCCTCGAATCAGCCGTTTTGCGACACAAGGAAGACTTCGAGATGTTGGGACGTATGGTACGCGCGCACAGAGAGCTGACGTGTTGAATTACAGTATGCCTCACAAGGTCTACCACGGCAAGACCGGTGTCATCTATAACGTCACCAAGTCTGCCGTCGGTATCATCATCTACAAGAAGGTGAAGCACCGCTACCTCGAGAAGCGCATCAACATCCGCATCGAGCACATCTCGCCCTCCCGCTCGAGAGACGACTTCCTCCGCCGCGTCAAGGAGAACGCTGCCCTCAAGAAGAAGGCCCAGGCCGAGGGCAAGCCCCTCCAGCTCAAGCGTCTCCCCCTTATGCCCCGCGAGGCCCGCACTGTCGACTTCAAGGAGAACAAGCCCGAGACGGTCACCCCTCTCCCTTACGAGACGACGATTTAAAGTGTCTTTCGGGGGTTTGGCGGTTCTTCTTTTGCATGGGGTGTTTACGTGAGGAACGAAAAGGATTTCTAGCATGGAAAGGCATCACGTTTTCGGCAACGTCCATAGGGAATGGAAACAAAACAAAAAAACCAATGGCAATTCATCGTTCACACCTGTATGAGGGAATGTCACCTGTGCGACCCGTTGGCCTTTATGCGATTATGACACGATGCCTCGTGGTTGTCACTCTAGGTCAGCGGCATGGCACAGGCTCAGGTGTCTAGGTGCTGTGTTCGTGGGAAACACGGTCATTCCCGGGTGCCTACGAAAAGGCAGGCGAATAGTTGGCTCTGCTGCCCGTCGGGCCGTCATGATACCCTCACTCAAATGAAGAACAAGACCTTGTAAATGCTTCAATTGCTTCAATGCTGGGCTGTGACGATCCATTACTGCATGGTCGATATACTTCACCTTGCTAAGCAGTATTCAGCTAGTAGACTTCACGAAACCTAGGGGCCTCGCTCTGACACGCTCCAGCAAGATGCATAACTCGTTGAGTCAGGTCGGCCATCTCCATTGAATGCATGGAATTGCAATGATCCGATCAGCTTGTTCAACTGGCCCGCACCAGTTCAGGTCAGATGCGAAGAGCCACAGGTTGGTATTATATTAGCTTGTGTTCTCTGGCGAAGTTCAGCGACTAACACGGTCCTGTTAGCTCACATCTGACACATGCAAACGTGCTTGTGCGACTGGGTTCCAGAAGCAGAACCCTAGGTTTTCCACTGGCTTTTGAAGTAACTTGCTCATTGGTTGCTCTTGTCATTGGTGCAATTCCACGACTTGCTTGTCATCACGTCCCAAGCATGGGAATCTCAGAGATCGAACACAGTAATCGGTCAGAGCGGCGCAGGGGCCTTTTGGAGCCAACTTTGGTAGGTGAACCCCACTATTATCGTCATCAGACTAGGCTTCGGCCTGAAGCTTTGTGTGCTCAGCCGGCGCTGGGGTGCTCCTGAAGTGCTGGAGGGCCACAGACACTGACGTCTCCGCCGGATTAGCATTGTTCCATGCTTTTTGAGCCCAACCCGTCCTAGACTAGGCCTGATCGCAACGACGACGCCTTGGCGCAATCCCCGGAGCTTGCGCATGTTGCAGAACCCAGCCACACTCGAGCTGCTCCAAACATCTTAAGAGCTTGGTCGACGCTGACGACTCTTTCCGCCTCTCCCACTTGGCACGGAAGTCGCTCACGATTTCTTTCATTGTGAATTCAAAAAGTCCGCATCCTACTCACCTCCCTGCAGCATTCGGGCAGCATTGCGTGCACGTGGAGCTCTCTCCTTAAACCGTGGGGAGACGTCATTTCCCTGAACCATCCGAAACCCCAATAACCGCCCTTCACCTCCGACAACACCAACGACCCCGCGCATAGATTCTCGCCAAAATGGCCGCCGTGCCCGATACTAGGCACACCAAGTCCGTTTTCCCCATTCCTGAGAATCTGCGGCCCGATATTGAATACTCTCCTGTCTCTGCGACAGTGCACTGACACTTTTGAAGGACCGACCAGGAGTTGGCGATCAACATTAAGAAGGCCACGAACCCCGACGAGACCGCGCCGAAGCGAAAACATGTCCGCAGTTGTATTGTGTACACCTGGGATCACCGGTCTTCCCAGGCCTTCTGGGCAGGAATGAAGGTGTAAGTGCGGACCGGTATAAGTGGGAAGCAATCGCTCACAACGCCTTGTTCTAGCCAACCCATTCTCGCCGATGAGGTTCAGACATTCAAGGCCCTTATCACGGTCCACAAAGTCCTTCAGGAGGGGCACCCGAACACGCTGAGGGAGGCCATGGCACAGAGGGGCTGGATCGACAGCTTGAACCGCGGCATGGGCGGAGAAGGAGTGCGAGGATACAGCCCCCTGATCCGGGAATACGTATACTACCTCTTGGCCAAGCTCTCCTTCCACCAACAACACCCCGAGTTCAACGGCACGTTCGAATACGAGGAGTACCTCAGCTTGAAAGCCATCAACGATCCCAACGAGGGCTACGAGACGATCACCGATTTGATGACGCTACAAGACAAGATCGAGCAGTTCCAGAAGTTGATCTTTTCCCACTTCCGTCACGTCGGTAACAACGAGTGTCGGATTTCCTCCCTTGTGCCCCTCGTGCAGGAGAGCTACGGTATCTACAAATTTATCACCAGCATGTTGCGCGCCATGCACTCGAGTAGGCCTCTCGCAACCCTTTTTATTGTTGAATCAGGATGGTTGTGCTGACTTGGTTTAGCAACTGGTGACGTCGAAGCGTTATCACCTTTGCGCGAGAGATACGACGCACAGCATTACCGCTTGGTGAAGTTCTACTACGAGTGCTCGAACCTGCGTTACCTGACCAGTTTGATTACGATTCCGAAGTTGCCGCAAGACCCTCCCAATTTGTTGGCGGAAGACGACGAAGCACCTGCACTGCCGGCAAGACCCAAACAGGAAATTGAGAGACGCCCTACACCGCCTCCTGAGCCGAAATCTCAAGAGCCTGACGACATCTCTGAGTTCTGGAAGAACGAGCTGGAGCGCCAGAACCGAGAGTACGAGGAGCAACAGAGGGTACTCGAGGAGCAGCAACGGAACCAGATGATGATGCAGCAGCAGGCGCAAGAGCAGGCGCAAAGGGACTTCGAGGAACAGCAGCGCAGACTGGCAGATCAGCAACGCCGGGAGCAGGAGGCCCTGATGCAGCAACAGCTACAATACCAGACCCAGGGACGACTCGCGGAGCTCGAGCAAGAGAACTTCAACGCGAGAGCCCAGTATGAGCGAGACCAGCTTATGCTCCAGCAATACGACCAGAGAGTGAAGGCGTTGGAGGGTGAGCTGGCGCAGATTCAGGGACACTTCGGCCAACAGATCACGAGCAAGGACGATCAAATCAGGGCTCTTCAGGAGCAGGTCAACACATGGCGCACGAAGTACGAGGCTCTCGCAAAACTTTACTCCCAGCTTCGCCATGAGCACTTGGATTTGCTGCAGAAGTTCAAGTCTGTGCAGCTGAAGGCTGCTTCGGCCCAGGAAGCCATCGAACGCCGGGAGAAGCTCGAGCGTGAGATCAAGACGAAGAACCTCGAGCTTGCAGACATGATCAGGGAAAGAGACCGTGCGCTCCACGACAAGGACCGTTTGTCGGGGGCAAACAAGGACGAAGTCGAGAAGCTCAAGCGGGAGCTGCGGATGGCTCTGGACCGTGCCGACAACATTGAGAGAAGCAAAGGAAACGAGCTCTCGACAATGCTGTCCAAGTACAACCGAGAGATGGCCGACCTCGAGGAGGCTCTGCGGCTCAAGTCCCGAGCCCTGGAGGACGCCCAATCCAAGCTCAGGGATGGCAGCTCGGATCTGGAGCAGCTTCTCCGCGACAAGGAAGAGGAGTTGGAGGTCTACAAGGCCGGTATGGACCAGACTCTCATTGAACTCAATGAGCTTAAGCTTAACCAAGGTGACACCGACACTGTTATCGACGGGCAGATTGATGCCCTGATCATGGCCAACCTGGACAAAATCAACGACATTATCGACTCAGTGCTTCAGTCGGGTGTACAGAGGGTGGACGACGCGCTCTACGAGCTGGACTCTACGATGCAGGCCGGAAACCAGAATGCCTCGCCCTCGTACGTCCTGTCCCAAATCGAAAAGGCTTCGTCCAGCGCAATGGAGTTTGCGACCGCCTTCAACAACTTCATTGCTGATGGCCCCAATGCCACGCATGCTGAGCTGATCAAGGCCATCAACGTGTTCGCGGGCGCCGTTGCCGATGTCTGCAGCAACGCGAAGGGTATCACTCGCCTGGCGACCGACGAGAAGAAGAGCGACGCCTTGATGAACGGCACCCGACAGTCTGCTGCGTCCACCGTCAAGTTCTTCCGCGGCCTCCAGAGCTTCCGTCTGGAGGGCATGGACCCCATCCAGAAGACCGACGTCGTCATCAACAGTAACAACGACGTGCAGATGAATCTGCAGAAGCTCAACAAGCTGGTTGAGACCTTTGCGCCGAACATGGGCAAACTTGCGGGCAAGGGCGACTTAGGCGACATCGTCGATCAGGAACTTAGTAAAGCTGCTGACGCTATTGCTGCTGCGGCTGCTCGCCTAGCCAAGCTCAAGAACAAGCCGCGCGACGGCTATTCCACCTACGAGCTCAAGGTGCACGACGGCATTCTCGATGCGGCAATGGCCATCACCAACGCCATCGCACAGCTGATCAAGCTGCCACGGTGACACAGCAGGAGATTGTGCAAGCGGGCCGTGGCTCCTCGTCGAGAACCGCCTTCTACAAGAAGAACAACAGGTGGACCGAGGGTCTTATTTCGGCCGCCAAGGCCGTCGCGTCGTCAACCAACACCCTGATCGAGACCGCAGACGGTGTCTTATCCAACCGCAACAGCCCCGAGCAGCTCATCGTGGCATCGAACGACGTCGCGGCTTCCACCGCCCAGCTCGTCGCCGCCAGCAGAGTCAAGGCAGGCTTCATGTCCAAGAGCCAGGAGAACCTCGAGCAGGCCAGCAAGGCCGTCGGCGCCGCCTGCAGAGCGCTCGTGCGCCAGGTGCAGAGCATGATCAAGGATCGTAACTCGGAGGACGAGACGGTCGACTACTCCAAGCTCGGAGCCCACGAGTTCAAGGTCAGGGAGATGGAGCAACAGGTACGTGATTTCGGGTTTGTGTGTTCATGCGGAAAGTCGAGTGACCACGACAATGGCGGAGGCGTCCACCTGACAGGCGTTGTGTCCTTGGCGGCTACCGCCCGCTTGATGGTTAAACGGAGAACTTATGCTGACATGTTCGTTTAGGTCGAGATTCTGCAGCTGGAGAACGCCCTCTCAGCCGCAAGGCACAGGCTAGGAGAGATGCGCAAGATCTCCTACCAGGAGGAATAGACGTAGCGTTGGTTATACCTTCGGGGTCGGACTGCGTGGGACAGGCCTCGGTGGGTTACGAAGCCGCCCTATCGCATCTCGCTGTTCTCTGGTCGTTCCTTCTACTCCTCCTCAAGGGGCGTCTGTTTATTTACCTTTCTTCGAGGGCTCCCCTTTGCGGACTGGGAGATATCGTGGGTTGGTGAGGAGCCTAGGTCGTCGTTTGATAGTTTTATTACTTTCCGCTTTGTTATCAATATGCGTGAGCATTTACGTTTGCTACGCCTGAGTGGGCAAAAAGAGACACTTCATTCCCGTCTCTCCTATCCAGGCATCGGCTTCTTAACGATCATGGCCCGATCTTGCCCGCGTGGTAGCCAGTATGATGAATCCAGAGTCGCGCCACTCATACGACGTGGTCACTGCAAACGAAAGAAAGCCCCCTCCCTCTGTTTTACAGCCCTAACCCGTCCGTTGAAGCTAAATGACCAGCCATCAGCCACTTTTCTCTCCGTTTCCCTCCCCTCCTCTTGACTTCGGAACCCCTCCAGAAGGAGAGCATGACCCAGACTTTTGAAACCTCCTTTCGTGGCGTGGACTGGTGGGATTGGTTGCGAATGGACCTCGAGCCCTTGCATCGCGTGCCTGAAAACCTTGACGCTGTCTGTACTTGAGACATGGAGAGGCGGGTAGACGAGCCGCTGGTTAAGCAATGGAGATGATATCAAGTATACCTCGCACAGCTCGCGAAGCCGCTCTCTCTCATCAGGGGCCTCCTCTTCGCGAACTCGTTGGTCGGCAACACTCCCATGCCTTTGGCGAAGGACGGTGCAACCGGCGTGCTCGCATCGTCAAATTGACTGATGATCCGGCGGTGCATACATGTCATTTAGAGAGCGGATTCTGCGCGACCATAGTCGGCTGTTGGAATGCAAAAGATATTCTCGGACACGTTCGGAACGTCGGCACCCGAGCGGGCCATCTGCGCAAAGCACCACATCCCTATCCCCTAGCCGTGACCCCGGCTCGTGAGCTGAGACCGGTTGTTCGGGTCCATCTGTCGTTGCGAATGTTTCTGCTCGCGCCGACCCTTCCCTCGCGGCCGCCACCGTGTCTCGGACGGAGAACATGTCTCACTCTTCGTTGCTGAGCCTGCAAGTTTTATAATGTCCTGAATGCTCCCCCATCAAGAAAATACCACCCTCTGACCCAGGCCCGAGCCGTCCGAGGTCCCACGTAGGCTGAGACAAAAGGACTCGCGCCAACAAAACGCCTCCCGCTTCGGAGCGGTGTCCGGCTCCCCGGATAACGTGCTCCGTCAAACCTCGCCTCCGGGGTTCTTCGTGTTCTGCGCCGTCCGTTCGAAGTCGATTGCCTGTCTTCGACGGTGAGCTCCACCAAGAATTATCTCTAGACGGGCTTCTTAGAACCCCATCCCAGTGGTCGCTAAACCTTGCTGGAATGGACCATAGGGGGAGGAACACTCCGAGTGTATCTGTAAGGCTCAGGAACAGAGTGTGCGGGAGGTTGCCGGAGCAATCTGGGCTGGAAGAAGGCCCGAGAATCGGAAGCTCAATCACCTGATCGTCGAATAGAAATGTTTCCTCTTCCTTATTTCGTGTCCGCTGAGTGAGTATGTGACCCTGCCCAACGCCGTATCGACCGTCAAGGGAGTCACTGCAATGTGGCGATCACCACTCCAGCGACGTCTTTGCAATCGGACAAGGGGCCTTCCTTGGTAAGGACGCGGGCTCTGACTCCTCGGTTGGTCCACATTCGATAACTGCCTCGTCGCCAAGCGAGCGGGCGATGAAGGAAAGAATGTCGTTTAGATTTGCACAAAACCGCTGAAGACGGCGAGGAGCAATTGAATACCGGGTTCTTGGTGACAGTGTCTCTTCTGTAGAGTTGGCTCAAATCGTGACGTCTAGGTCATGCTCACAAGCAGGCCCCCTCACCCAAAACGTCAGGGTTCACGTCACTTCCGCTGCCGCCTCGAACGCGGAGACATCAGCGCGCTGGAAGCCGGGCCCAGAATCGAAGTTGACAATCGGGATGAAGACGAAGATGAGGCGGAGGATAGCGACCAT